>CAUOFW020000792.1:874802-934507 GCA_963454935.2 Ilex paraguariensis
CGGTAAGGATGCTTGAGAATCAAAGGTGACCTAAAGGGGGGTGGAGGTTACCACAAAGTATGCCACCTACCGAAAGAATTGTTGGGAATTGGTTATGACAATTAATGGTTATTATTTGTATGTGGTGCTCATTTATTCGTTTAAGTAATATTTTTTAAATAAACTTGAGATCCTTTTTAAATGTCACTACTTTATTTCAAATTATGTATCTATGTTATGTTAAAATTGAGACCGACCATTTTAAATGCTTTTCTAAACCTTGTATGGGTTTGGGAGAATTTTTGTACAGAGCTTCGTGCTCACCCCCGATCGCTAACATTTTTCAGATTACCCGCTTGAGGAGGAGGACATAAGGGTCGAGGAGCTACTTGGGAGACTCCACGGGACGGGAGTGTGGATCCCGAGATGGACGCATAGAGCGACCTCCTTTCCTTTTGTACTAGACTAGGACATTCTTTTGGAACATTGTGTCTAGCTTCTTTTGTTTATTCTGCTGCGCTTCTTTAATTAATTTTTGAGATGTAATAGCCATGATTTAGGCTTATTCTTTTTGGATAATGTTGTAAATATTCATGGATGACAAATGAAGTTTTGTTTTTTAAGGGATTATATTAGTGCTCTCATGATATGAATGGTTTTAGAATGTAATGTCATCCAGAGTGTGTTTTGGGGCGTTACAAATATATTTCAGCATCGTTGGCTACTTCTAAAACAATTTGGTTGAGAAGAATCTTAGAAGATATTGGTGAAAAGTAATGTGAAGCAACTCTAATTTTATGTGATAATAAATCAACTATTGTCATGACGAAGAATCTTATCTATCATAGCCGAACTAAGTATATTGCAATATTGCAAGACTGAAGATCAACTGACAGATATTTTTACCAAAGCACTTCCAAAAGTTAAGTTTGAGTTTCTAGGAGATATGTTGAAAATTCAACAACAAAGCATTAAGGGAGAGTGTTAAAAATATCATATTAGATAATACTTAGTTATTAAGTTTATCTAGTTGACTTCGGAATAAAAATAGTTGAGTCTTGGGTCTTGTTATGTGGTTAATGTTCTAGGAAAGTGAGTGGTCAAAATATATCTTAAAACCTATATGTATGTTGAAATTATAGAATACATTATGAAAAATTATTCCTATAAACTATATTACATTGTCTTTATTTTCTCTATCACAAATATAAAAAAGCTGAAATTATAACCAACAAATAATATTTGGCAAAAAATTTTTGTCAACACTAAAAAATTCGGTCTAGTGGGGACATAATTTTTGCCAATGATAGTATTTTCGCTAAATCTCCTGCTTCTGGTAGAGTTGGAAAATCACTGATTGAGTGGGGTGTTTTGTGATGAACAACATAAATTATGAGTTCAAAATTATTTTGAGAAAAATGTTTAATTTGGCCTATATAACTTGGTGTAGACAAACCTGGAGATGACTTGCAACTTGCATTCTTGTAAGGCCAGGCACATTCATTAGCTCAAGTATCTCCTTCGGGTAACATCCTATTCCAAATGGGACACAAGAACTATGTTAATTGCCAAAAAAATTGTCAACACTTGACATATAGAGAAGCATATCATAAAAATGACTATGTTTAGGAGATAATTTTGTAAAAAGAATTGAAAGAAATTTTACTTCCTTCACCAAGCAGATGAACAGCTTCCATGAATTTCCCATGAAGTTCTTCAGTCCATTCTGTGCAAGGCCTCCTCCTAATCCTATCACTACCATTATCTTCAGATACACATTCTTGACCCTTATCTACAAGTGTTTTACTTCTCTCCCTTCTCTTTGATCCACTGTTGTTTGTCTTATTGTTTGTTTCACTTCCTTTGTCCTCAGCAAAGATTTTTCTCTTGGATTTATTTTGTTTGCCATTGTCATCTGTCACCTCACCGAGTTTATCTTTCTCAGGCATCTTTTTCTTTCTGATCCTCTCCCTCAACACATGTTGCCACAAGTAAGTCAGCATCTCCATACTAACAGGTTTGTCTAGGAAGAGAAATGCTCCGTTCTCAAGAGCTTTCCTTGCCAGCATTGTATCTTCATTATTCGACATTACTGTCATTTGAAGAACGTGAGAAATGAGAAAGTTAGGTGGAATAAAAACCTATAAACAACTTATGTGTGGTGGTTCATGTAGTTGTATATTCGTGTACATTTCTAGGGAAAAAAACTTTCAATTGACTGAACATGACAATTTTGAAGAAATAGCTAAGCAAGAGGTTTGGATAAAGGCAATGTAATAGGAATTGCATGTGCTTGAGAGAAAAATAGCATTATGAAGCTTACAAATTAAAAATTAGGAAGGAAAATAGTAGCAGAAATGGAAATTCAGACTCACGGAAAACGAATAAATTTCTAAAGGAAAGAACAATAATAGCAGAAATAGAGCTATAAACAACACTCACCAAATGCTGGCACTTCCATGATAATCGATTGACAGAGAAGCTTACAGCCATCCAAGTCAGGTGACTGATCAATATCTGCGAGCAAAAGGTCAAAGTGCTCCTTTCCTTCTGAAAGCATGGACAAAGCTGTCGACACATGTTCAACTGCAGTAACTGAAAATTATGCAAATTCAACATAAGAATAGAATTGAAAAAACTCGAAATAGGTGAAGTTGCACTACATAATATTTATGCACAAGCATCCTGAAGAGAAAAATTGTACAATGATCTTGAAGTTAATTGCTAGAAAAAAAATTTCTCCCATATGGTGGCAACCAAAATCATTTATCTTGGCATTGGTCATGATAAGCATATTTGGAAGAAAATATCCTTAATCTTTTGGAGTTTATATGCTTATTAGCAGGCATATCAATCTAGTAGACTTAAGAGCATTAGTTTTATGAAAACAAGATCACCACAAAGCACAATTTTCTTTTTCTAAACCGGTGCATAATAAATAGTTCATAAAACAATAGACAATCCAATCGCCCTACAACTTTGCATAGAGAATAAAGCCAATGAAAATTTTTTCTTTTCATAATATAAACTCATTTTTTAGCATCTTGCATATGGTTCTGGATTACAAGATAAACAAAATGAACTTTTCAAGCAATGGGTTATCTATGGTTAGATGAGGACTATATCTTAAAAAGATTTTTATCCCACGAATGAAAAAGTTATTTACCTCGATTAATTGAAATTCATCAAGTACTACTGTAACATGCTGAGCCTTAGACTTTATCAATAATTAACTAGAGTCTTGAAATAACTTTAAAATTTTATCCTACCTATGACATGTTTGGAACAGGGAAAAAAAAGGAAGACTAAATTTGGCACGACGTTGACATTTACAACAAAAAATGGTAACAATATGAAAACATGAACAACAGAAGTAGCATCGACAATAGGAAGAAAAAGAAAAAGAAGTGCACAAAGGTACATAGCTCTGAGGTTGTATTAAGAATTACGAAAGATAAATAAAATTTATTTAAAAGGAGTATTTAGAACTGGATCAATAATTTATAGGTTTTAAAGAAATAATCATATCAAAACCCATGAGGTCAGGCCAGAAAACACGACTACTTTAGAAACTCGACCCTAATACTGCTTGTGGTAATTTGATATAACCAGATTTTCAATTTAAAATGCCTTGCTGAGGACAACATAATTCCAACTCGGTTTTTTTAGAGATTTAAATGCATAGATGATAAGGAAAGGGGTATGCATTGAATAATAAAAATGGTATGTCATTTTATAGGGTATTAGAATCTACATCTTAGAAGAAATTCATGTACTCAATCTCAAGGAAAGGGTAATAAGAATAATATGTTTCTGAATAAATAATCAGAGAGAGAGAATATGGGGTTGAAATTTCTCAATTTAAATTTCTTAGAGTAATGCTACATAACCCCAAAAAAAAACCTAAAAAATTACAATCCAAATGCATATCACCCCTTAGATAAGTGTGTAGAATTCACTTATCCAACACTCATCCTAAGAGATAATATGCATTTGAGTTATAGTTTTTGGATTTCATTTGAGTTGTATAGTATTTTTCAAATTCTTATTTATGTGTGTGTTGTAATTGAATGAATTTTAATATCAGTAAATTTATGGACACTGTTGACTAATAAATAACTAGAATCCTATTGTTCACGAATGATCTCATAATCATGAAATCTGCCAAAAAAGTATTTCAAAAATGACCAAAACTACTAGCAAAGAAAACCTAATTTTCCACTATAGATGTTTCATGAATTTTTTTAGCATACGTTTCGTGATGCCCAAACGCGACACAACTCTCTTTTTTTATGGGGGGTGGAGTTTTGGCCACAAAAGTTTTTGTCAAAAACCAGATTTCTTGTTGTGAGACTTCTAATATGAGATTACAATCCCTAAAGAAAAGAATACATCTTAAAAAACTCAAGATGCAAACCTAATTTCCTGATGGTGATGTACAAATGGAAACCACAAATTTTCCTTTGAACTAGTTCAATTGAGTTTCTCCAGCTGTTAAATTCATTGATACTATTAAATGGAGAAAAGCAAAAAATTTAGAGAGAGACAGACAGAGAGAGAGGGAATGAAGTCAGAAACTAAATCAAGAAGAAGAATGATCAACATTGTAAATTGCTTGTGCCCTCCTATCACATGAACTGTGTCATACGGCTTAATCATATGAGAAAGTGTTAAATAACAAACTAAATTCAGTAGAGATGAGTCATGGTAACAAAATATTGTTTTCAAAGCATAATTCATTTCCTAAGATGAAAGATTCATTGGAGTTTATAGAAATACTATTTAGGGAAAAAAAATCCTAAATTAATGATCATATAACTTATATGGTAGATAACCATGTTTCAGTTGGCGTCTACTAAATTTAAAAAAAAGGTTGAAAATGGAAAAAAAAATCCAGTGTAACAGTTAAAACTAATAGAAAGATGAAAAGATCTCAATGAAAATGAGATTTACAATGTTCTTTAAAGCATGATAGACTGCCAAATTACCCAAAGGTTGTCAATGAGAGAAAAAAATACTAAACAATCGACAACAAAATAAAAAAATTAACAGTGTTTTCTACAAAAAAAAAAAAAGACAGCCACTTTTTTGCAAATGGTTTTTATTAACCAAGGATCATGTATAGATGTACACCCCTTTTACAAGTAGCACCCAAAAAAACAAGTAACAACAGAAACAGGGGCCATAGGGATGACTTATCTTCTATACAAAAATTAGAAGATCAATCATCCTAGGATCAAAGAGCATATAGCTAGTTACAAAAAGTCAAGAACAACAAGTTATGAAGCTATTATGAAATGAATGTAATGCAGCATGAAGTAGAACCAAACTAGACATAACCAAGCAACACTACAAGAATCCTTCAATGGAGTCTTTCCAAAGAAATAATAAAATCTACCAAAAGTGGACTACTTTAATATCATTCTTGGCATCATTAAATCTTGAGATGAAAATGGAACATAAAACAAAAATAGCCAGACGACCTCAATCTCTATAGTACTGAGGTTGTTTTACCACTCATTGATAGCCAAATCAAACTTCATTTACCTTTATATGAAGATGTCTCAAGCATTTTAGCTGTAGAGAAGAGGCATTCCTTGTCATTGTCAACTAATAACACACGAAGATTGCATGTGAAGGTATGATACGAAGTCTTTGAAACACTAGGACCTGTACTGGTCCTTGAACCATCTAGTTCCCACCACATAGAGAAATGATGGTGAGCCCGATGATTGGAAGGAACTTGAGCTCAGGCAGATAGAGAGAGAGAGAGAGAGAGAGCAGTGGAGTGGAGTGTGGTTTTCAAAGGTTGTTCAAGTGGAGTTAAAAACTGGTGAAGACTGCAGATCCTAAACACAAGAGTTACATATTTATATACATGTGCAAACATACCCTCGTGGGGTGTGGATATGTTGACTGTACCTCAGGTGTCTTTTGCATGCCATAATGAGAGAGTTTGTTTTTTTTCTTTGGACGGTTTATAAATCTTATGTAACGCTCGCCTTAAGTTCAGTCTGAGTACCCCAACATCTCAAGAGTCAAATTTAGAGCATGGGGGTTGTTGTTGATGAGTAGTGCAGTTTCTATTGGCCAGATTTTGTGGGTCCAGTTTGAAATTTTGACCACCAAGACCTTAAATAATGCTATATTGAGCAGCTAATTTATTACCAGTTGATTTTTTGTTGCAGTGATTACTTTTGATGCTAAGTCACTCATTTCACCTTGGGTTGCTCATTCATAACTTTTCTTAGGATTGGGATTGTTCTTGAACATGCTTCAATTATGAAAGTTTTATTTTGAAAAACACATGCAGAATTAAGTAACTACTATATTTTAAGAGAAAATGATTTTAGGAGGAACACGCATTCATATAGATAGGGAAATAAATTTACTTCATGAATGAAAGACTGAATCAAATAAATTTGTTACCTTTAATATGGTGGGATGGGACTACAATTATGCAATATATATGCTTAACCTGCACATTTAACCTCTTTTCTTTTCTCTTTTTTTTTTTAATAAACAGAATATGCTTTTATTTCTTGATTAAACAGTTTAAATCAACTTATTAACGTAACTCTTCTTTCTCTTTTTTTTATTAGTCTATTTAAATCAACTTATTAATGTCACACTTCCTTTCAATTGAATGCCATTATGGTGTTTTTCTTCAAATGTTATGATAAATATGAAAACATTCTTTCCAAAACAGAAATTTGTGGGACAATGCATGAATTCACTAAGACTCCAAAATTAATTGCTAGCAAAGACTCCAAATGATTTCCTATTGTATCGTTGCTTTAATACTAATTGTTTTTCTCAAGTACAAGGGCTAATTCTTAATATATATATCTNAGTGGAGTTAAAAACTGGTGAAGACTGCAGATCCTAAACACAAGAGTTACATATTTATATACATGTGCAAACATACCCTCGTGGGGTGTGGATATGTTGACTGTACCTCAGGTGTCTTTTGCATGCCATAATGAGAGAGTTTGTTTTTTTTCTTTGGACGGTTTATAAATCTTATGTAACGCTCGCCTTAAGTTCAGTCTGAGTACCCCAACATCTCAAGAGTCAAATTTAGAGCATGGGGGTTGTTGTTGATGAGTAGTGCAGTTTCTATTGGCCAGATTTTGTGGGTCCAGTTTGAAATTTTGACCACCAAGACCTTAAATAATGCTATATTGAGCAGCTAATTTATTACCAGTTGATTTTTTGTTGCAGTGATTACTTTTGATGCTAAGTCACTCATTTCACCTTGGGTTGCTCATTCATAACTTTTCTTAGGATTGGGATTGTTCTTGAACATGCTTCAATTATGAAAGTTTTATTTTGAAAAACACATGCAGAATTAAGTAACTACTATATTTTAAGAGAAAATGATTTTAGGAGGAACACGCATTCATATAGATAGGGAAATAAATTTACTTCATGAATGAAAGACTGAATCAAATAAATTTGTTACCTTTAATATGGTGGGATGGGACTACAATTATGCAATATATATGCTTAACCTGCACATTTAACCTCTTTTCTTTTCTCTTTTTTTTTTTAATAAACAGAATATGCTTTTATTTCTTGATTAAACAGTTTAAATCAACTTATTAACGTAACTCTTCTTTCTCTTTTTTTTATTAGTCTATTTAAATCAACTTATTAATGTCACACTTCCTTTCAATTGAATGCCATTATGGTGTTTTTCTTCAAATGTTATGATAAATATGAAAACATTCTTTCCAAAACAGAAATTTGTGGGACAATGCATGAATTCACTAAGACTCCAAAATTAATTGCTAGCAAAGACTCCAAATGATTTCCTATTGTATCGTTGCTTTAATACTAATTGTTTTTCTCAAGTACAAGGGCTAATTCTTAATATATATATCTTGAAGTGATGCAAAGTTTTTTGCTTTGTGGTGGTTTGATCATGTTTAATTACATGGATGCACATGGGCTATGACAGTAGCTGATGCAAGCCAAAACTGGAAGGGTAAATCCCTAAGTGTTGTTCTAAAGATACTTAGCTTGTCAGTGGTTGTATATTATATCTGCCGAGATAGGAATGTTAGGCTCCACACCAATATGTCCAAGGACTACCAGAGTCTTACCAACACTACTGTGCAAACTATATGAGACCGACTTGCCTCCATAAGATTCAAACCTTCTTAGCATAATGGGAAGTTAAACCATTTATGGAAGCTCCTTAGCAAAATGGTATTATTAAGGAACTTAAAACTTGTAAAAAGAAAGAAAAAAAAAACATGTTATAAAACTTCTTGTTATTTGACTGACCCAAAAAATATGTAAGCAATTTAAGAAAGGGAAATTTCAAATAAGTACAAGGTCCATATATTGAATATATAATATAATTAGTAATAGTTGTAAACTCCTCAACGATTCCGAGGACTCACTCAGATCTTATTTGATAACAAAAAGGAAAAGGTGATCGTCAAAGATCTATTGAATTTTTGGGAGATCAATTTTATGGATAGGATCATCCCTACCACAAAACTAATTTTTTTTTCCACAATAATTTTATCATTGATGGTATTGAGATACACCTCCCTTTTTTTGTGTAATTCATTTCGAGAAAAAAAAAGTTATTAGTAATGATTTTACCAACAAGCTAAAAATCTTGTGGCGAAAATTCATTTTTCTAACAAAATAAAGTATTGTCGCCAAAACTTTGGAAAAAAACTAAATTTATGGCTAGAAGGAAGGAAACTTTGGCGACAAAGAAGTAAATATTTTGCTACTAAAGGTATTTGTAAGGCGACAAAATCTATTTCTATTTCCTTTCTCATCCCCTTAACTTGCTCAAAGTCTCCCATACGTTTCACATTCCCTCCCTTGTTTCTTTTTCTCTATCCCTCCTAATTGAACCACTTATTATCATGTGTCACCTCCACCAATGTGGGCTTCCAGTGCCTTTAGAGTCTTATCTCTCAAGTTTGTTTCGCAGATACAAATCCCTCATTTAGTGCACCCACTGTGAATTGGTCATGTTTGCTACTTCTCTCTCACACAAGGGCAAACATCCATACACACGAGCATGGACTATCATTATACCTTGGTTCTACCAGAAGTCTTATCTATTTCTCTCACCATTCGAAATCTTTGATGTTAGCCTAGACCTGAGTTTATATTCGGATCTGTGAGTTTGAGGTTTTAAGACTAGTGGGCAATGAGTCTCTCTCCCTCTTTACATAAATCTATCCATCTTAAAATCCTAAGGCTCACTATTTATAACTCTAACCCAAAATTCTAGGAGCATAAGTTGCTATACATTGATTGTCACTTTAATAGTAGCCTTGTGGTGGCAACAGTTAGCGCCAATGTTCAACTTTTTTCCTCTTAATTTTGCTAATTTTGTTTGACATTGGTTGCGATGGAGAATAACCATGTCATTTAGGATTTAACAATTTATAAATTTAACTTTAGAACATGAATAAGGAATTTAGGTATGTTAATTTAAATTATAAATCTAAAGATGTTGCCTCTTTTAAAATTTGTAGCTCTAAAGCTTAGAAGTTTAGATGGTAAAGATGACATTTAAAAAATTTCAATTCCCACTCTGACATGTGCATGTTACGAACATGTCATGCACATAATCAACTTATACTATGTAGGGGAAGCGACAAAGCGTGAAACTCAAAGGGCTTCCCACACAAATGTTGTTAGTANATTCAATTCCCACTCTGACATGTGCATGTTACGAACATGTCATGCACATAATCAACTTATACTATCTAGGGGAAGCGACAAAGCGTGAAACTCAAAGGGCTTCCCACACAAATGTTGTTAGTAGCTAAATGCGGTAACCATCCAATGTGAGGTAATTTAATAGGTCAACTTGCATGGAAAGATACCAAAACATCTCATCAACATACTTTGAATGAACTAACAACAATTGGATAGTGGATAATTTTATCTACATTAATGTAACTAAAAACCAATAATTAAAAAATTGTGCGTTTTTAATGCTTTTGTTGTCGTTGACTTCAGGTACCAAGAAATTAAACATAACATCTGAATGAACATGTTCAAAATAAATGTGCACGTAGGTGCACGTGTTCAGCTTATAATGGTTGTGGATTTTTTTTTTGCTAGACAGAGTGTGGATTATGGATGAATAGGCAAAAACCTAAAATAATTTTTTTTCTAAAAACAAGATTAACTAAAATAACGAAGGTGGCTAACTTATTAAATTGAATAAAAATAGAAAGGAAAAGAAGAAGAGAAGAGGAAGAAAAAATAAGATAGAAGAAACATATAAACACTTTCATGTGACATATAAGCCTAATCTTTTACACTCCAAGTAGTCTACTTCTTTTACATTTTTCCTCTCAACCTGTTAGAATTATAGAGAAGTTTTTTAAACTTTCAATTAAAGTTTTTGGTTACAAGGCCGGAAGATTTATTTGGCTATTGATTTCATGTATTAAAAATATGCTTTTAATAGTTTGGATGTTACAAATCACAATGGTTATATAAGCATGTTATTGAAGGCCACTCTCGAAGGTTCTTGCATTCAACTTGTAGTCTATTTCTTGTTAAACTTTGTCTACAATTATATTAATACAAGTATTTTTGTATTTTGGACCACATACGATTTGAGTCAAGTTCACCATTTCCTTCCAGTGGGCGTGACCATTGAGTAGGTGTTGCTGCAAGCGTCTGAGTTTGATTTTGAAGTCGTTGGTGTCCGTCAGTACCCTTACGCGGGGAGGCTCAACTGCTTTAGGACAGTGTTCACATGACTCTCGAACTTGCAGGTCAGCTCTTTCTAATTTACAGTATCTATTTTATTCTATTCTAAATTGATTGTTATTTTATATTTATTTACATATTCTTGTTAGTTTGTGATCTGAATATTATTTTGTTAAGTAAAATTATGTATAATTATGCTAGTTTCCCCAACAATCTAAAGCAGTTGAAACTAGCAGTAGGTTCTACATTCCAAATGGATGCAAATAAATACTCGACCCCAATGTTGGATTACAAAAAGAAGTTTGTAGTTTTAATACCAGTATGTGGAATATCAATAGGGGGGGTCTCTTGATCTTCATCATGGGTTGAGTTAACTCTACAGAAGCGGAAGCTGCAAAAGGTTCCAGCTCCCATGGTGAAACCCTCTCGGGCTTGTGTATGGTGGCTGGTTTATGCCATTGAATCTAAAGGGGAAATCATTTGGAAATATATAGAAAAAACAAGGCAACATATAAATCAATATTCAGTTAGGAATCCAAAAATATTTTCAACCTTTAAAGACCGCCATTTAGAGTCCAACCACTCTGAGGAGATATCATCAGTCCCAACTATAGTGCCTGTGAATCAGACAAAACAAACCATGTAGGCATTAAGAAAGTTTCTATAAACAACTGTTTATATTCCAGTAGAGTTGTGTTCATAATTTATGATTGTGTTTTTTTAGTTCATAATCTCCGTGTCATATAACCGGTATCGAAACATTTGAATACCTTTGAAATCATGAACATGCTTTTGTGACTTTACTTTGACAATAGCCTATGAATGGGTAACAATACTAGTTTGAGTAAAAGGTTGAATTTTAAGAAATTAATAAGAAAATTAGCATATGTTGTAGTGTACAATTTGAGATAAATGTTTTAAAATGTAATGCTACTGATCTTGTATAAAATGTAGTCCGATGAGTAGAACTCACATTCTTGCCACAGTAAAAGTGAATAGTTTGATTAATCTTTTGATTCATTATTATAGACCATATGATATAACCAATTAAGTTCATAGTGACCAAACAGTTCGATCACGTGCAAAATTCGTTAATGTTGTTTAGGGGGAAAAAGGCTTTAAAAAAGAATTTAATAGCACTAAATCGTTATTCATTTGACTAGAAATTTATTATAATAATAGTTAAATGGATCTCATGTAAAACCTGAGAAAAATTTGAACTTTTTTTAACAAAAGGCAAAATGATAATTTGCCACTATAATACGGAATTGAAATACGCATTCTCTAGAGCTCGTATGACACAATGGATTTCGCCTTTAGATTCGTGTCGTGGGAACTAGTTACCTTGTCGAATTTTGTCAAATTCCGAGATAGTTAGATTTTTACACGTCGTTCGAGGCGGCTGGGTGGTGAATGACCTTTTAAAGGTCCCCAAAACTGAGTTTTATAAAAATTCCTTATAATTGAATAAAATTTCAAACAAAATTAATTTCAACTTAAACCGGGATGAAATAAATTGTTTTGGGGCGAAAACAGACCCGGATAAGTGAGGGGCATGTGGCGCGACTCGGGCTAAGTCTTCAAAAATATAAATAAGGGTTAAAATGAGATATTTCAGCAGAAATATCTCTGTAACTTCAACCAAAAACGTGTGAGCGAAAGAGGGAGAGAAAATGGAGAAAATCAATCTTTCTTCGCCGATTCTCGGAGTTCCGTCGGTCGGAATTCGTCAAGCCAAGAGTTAAAGTTCATCTCCTCGACGAGGGCTACGCGTATGTACCAAAAAAAACTGATTTCACCAAAGATCCAAAGAGAGAATTTTGGAGAAATCAAGGTTTTGGACTTAGGAGGTGTTCTTGAGGCTTCCTACCATTTCTACTACACTCCAAGAGGTAGGGTTATTCCTACTTTGGTTTTATTTCTACCTTTTGGGCTGTTTAGTGGGCCGTATATGGGCTGTTTTGTAGACCATATATGGGCTATTTTATGGTCTGTATATGAGCTATTTTATAAGCTGTAAGTGGGCTGTTTTGTGGGCCGTATATGGGCTATTTTTGTGGGCTATATATGGGTTGTTTTATAGGCTATAAGTGGGTTGTATGTGGACTGTTTTACGGCTTGTTTTAGGGGCTGTTTTGTGGCCGGATTTGGGGCTGCTATGTGGCCGGTTTAGGGGTTGTTTTGTGGCTTGTTTTGGGCTGCTATGTGGCCAGATTTGGGGCTATTTGGTGGGCATATTATGTGTTTACTTTATGCCTTGAGAATTAAGTGTGTTATTGCTTGATTATGTAGTAACATACTTAGGGATTATGTTAGATAAAATGTTGATATATGTGTATTAATATATTGACATTATGATAAGTTTTTGGAGGTTATATGCATATGATATAATTGTCCATGATATGTGATGAAATGTGTTGGAAAGAAATGTTATTATGTGCTCATTGAAATATTGACATTGTAATGATTGATGGAATTTATATGCTTATGATATGAATTTTCATGGAACATGTAGACATGTGGTTTAAATTGTTCAATGGGCATTCATTACCTTGGGCATGATGTTGGTAGTGCAATGATTCATTACATTGCATATGCATGGAGAACACGTCACATTTCATGGGTGTGAGTGCATGGTTGGATCAATTACCATACTTGGTGTTTTGATAGGTGGGCTCGAAAAAGTGGGGTTGAATATCCTACTGAGTCGCATGGTTGCATACATGAAAATCTTGTGTCGGGTATAGCAAGAAGGGATAGATCCCCCCTCGGGTGCAAGGCCCGACCACTGGTTTATACACTTCGTACGATGCAAGTCCAAAAAAGTGTATTGGTGTGTATAGCCGGCGTTGCAACACCAAAAGTCCACTACCCAAATAAAGACACTCGATTTTTGGTTATATAAATGATTCATTTGATGGAAAACATCCAGAAATGAATTGGTTTTACAAACACTTGGNTAGCCGGCGTTGCAACACCAAAAGTCCACTACCCAAATAAAGACACACGATTTTTGGTTATATAAATGATTCATTTGATAGAAAACATCTAGAAATGAATTGGTTTTACAAACACTTGGTTTTTATCTTCAAAGATGATCATTGGATGTATTTCATCAATAACAAGGATTTTTACACTTGCATTGCACAGTATGGAGTGAGCCGTTGAGGGCTGGAGTTGATGTGCGTGAGCGAATCTCATTTCATTCATGGCATGACATAGTAGATTTCAACATGAACATGTATATTCTTGTTTGGAATGATTGTGAATGGTGAATGTTGTATGTGAACATTGCACGTGCACCTAGGTGGGGAGTAGTCTTTGTATGACTTACTCTATTGGGCGTGGCTCACCCTATACGGAAAAATATTTCAAGTGCGGAATATACGCCGATGGACGGCTCTCATTCGGGGCCACAAGGGTGAAGAAAGCCGACTTGTGGCTTTTATAACTCTTTTTGTAAAACCTTTGGAGCAAACTAGTTTTGGCATGTAATTTTANCTAGGTGGGGAGTAGTCTCTGTATGACTTACTCTATTGGGCGTGGCTCACCCTATACGGAAAAATATTTCAAGTGCGGAATATACGCCGATGGACGGCTCTCATTCGGGGCCACAAGGGTGAAGAAAGCCGACTTGTGGCTTTTATAACTCTTTTTGTAAAACCTTTGGAGCAAACTAGTTTTGGCATGTAATTTTATGTAAGAGAGTTGTAATTGAACTCATATGGACTGTTTTTAATATAACCTTGCATTTTTTTATATGAGTATGGATAAATGGATTCTGTGTGGTCAATTTTTACTCATAAATGGACCCGGTGCGGTCATTGTGTTATATCGGGTCTCGGATGGGTCATGTTAATGTATATTGTACAACTTAAGTTTTGGGTAGAGCTCCCCGTACAAAGGAGACTCTACCCGATTTTTTGTTAAATTATGGATCCCGGTAAATGGGACACAACGGTGTGGCATCGAGTTATATGATATCCACAAGCATTCCATGGGTTGATGGGTGATCAACAGACCCTCGGATTTTGGGGTGTCACACCTCATTCAAGGAAAGAGTGTTCATAGTGATGCTGATGGGTGTGTTAGGCATGATTTTGAACATACTTCATAATAAATAACAAAACATATTCTACCTTTTGTTATAGCTTGAAGCATCCTGATCTCAGTCAACATTTTAATAATATACCAATTCTATCTTATGTAGGCATTACAATAGTCGTTAGGCTATCATACTCTAGATAATTGACTCATTGTTAATCCTTAAAAAATATTCTTTTCCTTCTGTGAGAGGAAGATGATTTAGATGTTTTTCTAATCTATTTCTTTGGTCAATAATAATAATGTGGAAAATCATAAATATTTAGTACAAAAATTTAGTAGTGAAATAAGCTTTTGTCCATAGTGCTTATTATTGCTCATGCATCAATCTTCCATGCTATATATGTTATCCTTCTTTATTTTTTGTTAAGTGGAGTATAACAAATTATTGTTATACTAGACAACTAGAATTTTCTATATACATGTTGCTTTCATGTTCATTGGTGGTGAATATTTGAAAGAAGAGTTGTGAGTGGTGATGAGTTTCATTAAGTGTGCCTCACATTGCCTTGGCTTGTAACATCGATAATATATGTTTATGTTAATATTGAAATTTGAAATCCAAAATAGCAGATAATGAAAATAGGTTTTCTATTATTCAAACCATTCAACCCTGTAAGAGTTCTTGGCGATAAAATCTTTTGAAACCATGAATAGGATCACGTTGCTATATATCATCATGGATTTGATGATTAAAATTTTGGTATGGTCAAGATAGCATTGAGTAAACCAATAGTCCAACAAATGAACAAGAGACGACCTTTAACAAAATTAAGCATGAGTTCTATATTTACCAAATTGAGATATATTTGTGTTCTATGTGTATGCAAGTCTCGAGTTCACCTTTTCTCTTGAATTCAATTTAGTCAATATGTTGGGCAAGAAATTTGGCAATATGGGGTTGATGCAAATGCTACTTTTATGAAGCATGGGACAATTAGTCATGAGAATTCTTGGAAATGTGGGGGTAAAATTTAAGAAAATAAAATATATATGAAGGATTTACTGAACTTTCTTAATATTGTTGTAATCTTTCATTTGGAGGGATATTTATGTAAATTGTTTCATACCTAAGTGTTTTTCAGACAAATGCATTTTAATGTGTTGTTTGTCAGTATTATTTGAAAGACAGGTTCAAATCAATATCAATGAGAAGATATGAAGGTGTGCACACCCAGTAAGACACGAACATGTGAAAAGTAATCATTCTAATATTTATGAAAGCTCAGTTAAACAGAGCTGACAAATGAATTAAAAAGCTTCCGAGGAAAGCCATGAGACACAAAATATATAAAGGCTGGTTAATTTGATCAGTGAGCTTTCGAGGAAAGCCTTACTTTTGAGAAAAGCTTTCTCAAGAACTGTCGAGGAGGACATGCTTAAGCCCACAAAGGAGTCACCTAAGGAGGTAACCCTACTTCTATGATTGGGGACGAATGAAGGAAGTTCAATGGGTAGAAACAATTCATACTACATGACTTATTAGCACCATTTTTGAGGAAATATCCTAAGAGGAGATATTTTCATGCTCATCCTTATGGAAGATGTGCATATGTCGTGTGACGGTAAGGAAGGATTTTGTCTTGAATGAGACCGAGGCAGGAACACTCCTGCAGGATATTGTGCACATGTACCCTTGGAGGACTCACCTAAGTGAGAGTAGTCATGAGGCCGCGACTATGAGAATTGGGCTATTCTCTAGAAGCTCTTATAAGAATCAAGATCAAGTGCATGGCCATTAAACGCACTAACCCACGAATCTTAACCAATATCGGTACTATGTGTGTGATAGTTGAAGCCGTTGGTCACTATGATCCTTTCGGGGGAGATTATTAACACTAAGTAAGGTTCAAGTCTGGAAGACACCTACACCCATTGAATAGTATTATTGTTCCACACTTAAAACATTTAATAGTCTTCTTGTCTTTTTATTTAAAGACTTTTGTGGAGTTCTTAGAGTTGCTTTCATGATTCCTTTCATGGAGAAGTTGATTTGTTGATAGACTGATCCCCCCCTCCTTTATGGTATCAGAGCCACACATGTGTATGGTAGCTTAAATATATTATGTTGATTTATATGCAGATTTATTACTAATTCTTGTTGCTTATGTAATTGTCATTTAAATCTGTTAGACTACTATTACTATGAAATTGTGAAGGTAATCGTGTTATCAAGTTAGTTATTGGAATTTTGACTACCATAAATGGTCAAATTATGGTATCAGAGCCTTTGCTTACATACAAAAGAGGTATACACGGTTTTTGATACCATAAAGGGGGGAGGATCAGTCTATCAACAAAATCGGAATTAATCCTGCCTTTATGCAATTCATATCTGTTCCACTGTCAATTAAAGCAATAGTTTTGACAGTAAATTCAGAATTTATAACTAATAGGATTTTAACATACCATTTCTGATAAGTTATTTTTTAATAAATTTTAAGTATTCATTAAATGATGGTGATGCTTTGCCTCCCCCCTTTATGGTATCAGAGCCACACATGTGTGTGGTAGCTTAAATATATTCTGTTGATTTATATGCAGATCTATTACTAATTCTTATTGCTTATGTAATCGTAATTTAATTTTGTTAGACTACTGCTACTATGAAATTGTGAAGGTAATTGTGTTATAATAATGTTTCTTTGAGCTCTTATTGTTTGTTAAAAAATTTTTATGATGGTGATTCTTTGTTGCTTCCTATGGTTTTGCTTTCAATATCGCGTATTAGGGATGGTTTATGCCATTTTTCATGTGATAGAGTGTTAGGCCGTTTGTATTCCCTTCGAGAGTCGATCGAATTGATTGTAGAAAATAGGATGTTGAGAAAAATCATTATGGCAAGATTTTGCCCACAACAGGATGCTGAGAGGATTATTATACCAGGATTATTGTAGCAAAAGTTACAGTAGCAGTACTGTAGTAGAATTAAAAAACGAATTACAATAGTAATTGGAAGAAGGTAATAGTGAAACATATAAGTCAACATAACAAATTTGAGATACACTATGGCTTTTGTAGAGATCTAAAAAGTGAGGATAAATTTTTTCAGTTTTGTCGGTATGGCACTATTCCTGCACCATTTTTCGGTAAGACACTACATATGCATCATTTAAAAATACATCATATTTAAGAGCATAATTTGAGTATGTCATAGAAGATAAACATGCTTATAATGTTAAAATACACCTATTGTGCGAATTTGAGCCAAAACAAAAATAATTTCAAAAATTGGACAAAAAAGGTATTCCGGGTGGCCTAGGTGGGACCGGCCAAATCCGGCCACTAGCGAAAATATATATTTTTGAAAATTTTTATTTAAAATAATTTTAAGAACTTTGGTTAAAATAAAATAATATATACTAGCGAGTTGTACTGCAACGGGGTCTCGATTCATCAAGGGCAAAAGGGTCATTTTGCACCTTTGCCCCTACACTATAAATACAGCCCCTTTAGTATAAAAATATCAGTTTTTGGGCTAAGAAAGGTTAGTACACATTTTTGGAGGAAAAAAAGAAAAAAATCCTAGGTTCTTCATGCTTTAAGCCACCAAAACTCATTCATAGGCCAAGATTCTTGGAAGACTTCCTTCTAAGAAGTTGTTCCTCTCAACAAGGGCTATATTCTCACAAATTGGTTCAGCTGTAAATCGAACACAACTTTCTTGGTTTGAGAAAAACCATTTTAGGTATGATATTTTGCTAAGTTGGGAATAGATTTAAGTTTTCTTATCTTCCTATGTGTTGATTGGATGATTTAGGTGTCTACTTGATGTCAAAAAATCATTTAGTTGGTAGTTGCTTTGAAAACTTAGAATGTATGGTTGAAGTACTTTTGTATTTTTTTGAGTTTGTTGACAATTTGTTGCTATGGTAAAGGTGTATATTGCTTATGTGTTGGATTATTATATTCTAACTTATATTCATGTAGAGAAACTCTTGTGGTTTGAGAGTTATGATTTATTACATGAGTTAGTAGTTGTGTATTTGTAGTTTCTTTGAGAAATTGTGAAAGTAATGAATATGAAGCTTGATCATATGTTTAATCCATTGAATGGTGTTTCACATTCATGTAGATAAGGTGTTTGATGAAATATTTCATAGAATACACATTGAAAAAAATCAAGGCATCTTGACATACATGAATCCTTGGAACATAGTGTGGGTTGAGCACTTGGTGCTATGCATTATGAGGGTGTAGATCCTGTGGTGAAAAATCTAAAATTTGGCCAATGACAGTACTCGCCGGCTGACGGGGGCGGATCGTGAAACGAGACATGGGTGGCATAGAGTTGCATGGATGTGTCATGTATATTGACATTGCATAGTATTGAGGGATTACAGGGTTATAGCTTTTAAAAATGTACACTTACACAGGCCACGCCTTAAATTTGTTCGTAGCAATAGCATTTTATCATATCAGCAGTTGAGCTGACCCATTCATGGGATATCATATTACAGATGAGGCTCTCGATACTTGAGACTTGAGGAAGTCTTAAAGGAAGGAGGGAAAAGGGACTTGAATGGATATTTGGCTTTTGGACATATTTTGTATGTATGGGCATAAGCCCAAATGACTTGTATTTCAATTTAGAAAAGTAATGGATTATAGACCTTGAGTTATTTTAAAGTGTAAGGGTGTAAACCCAATTGATATGTAGGATATTTTTATGTAATGAGTATCATATGTGTATATTGAGAAATTAGATATGTATGTTGAGAACAAGGGATGTATGTTTAATTTACATGGGTTGTGGCCACCGAGTGAGGGTGGGTTGTGATATAATAATGCATATGAAATATTGTGAATATTAGGTGGAAAAAAAGCTTGGAAACAAAGGAGGTTATGTCAAAATTTTATGAAAAATTAAAAGACTTGTTAAGTGTATAAAACACCT
This sequence comes from Ilex paraguariensis, assembly GCA_963454935.2. Lineage (NCBI taxonomy): Eukaryota > Viridiplantae > Streptophyta > Magnoliopsida > Aquifoliales > Aquifoliaceae > Ilex > Ilex paraguariensis. The sequence continues at coordinate 894,493 of CAUOFW020000792.1, forward strand.
TTTAAATAGGTGTGAAGGATGTCAAAAGGGAGGGTTTTGAAACCTTGAAGAAATAGACTAAAAATGGAAGAAAAGTGGCTTGAAAAAATTTGGGAAAACATGGGAAATGAATGAGAAACCAATTTATCCAACCTAATGACCTTTCATTTACTTTTCTTTTCCATTTTCACTCACTCCCGGGGTTTATGGAAATTCGGGACGTGACAACTTGGTATCAGAGCTTAGGGATTAGATCTTACATGAATGTTGTAGGGAAATGGGTACACTAATATTGGACATAGTTAGGAGATATGTGTGGTGACGAAAGAATTATTTTTACATCATGAATTTTGGATGTCATAGAGAGTATTAGTGTATATTGGCTGAGAATGTATGAAAGTAAAAAGGCTTTGAGGTATGATGATTTATAATGTTATAACTTTTTTAGGTTATGTTAATTTCATTATTNATATATACTAGCGAGTTGTACTGCAACGGGGTCTCGATTCATCAAGGGCAAAAGGGTCATTTTGCACCTTTGCCCCTACACTATAAATACAGCCCCTTTAGTATAAAAATATCAGTTTTTGGGCTAAGAAAGGTTAGTACACATTTTTGGAGGAAAAAAAGAAAAAAATCCTAGGTTCTTCATGCTTTAAGCCACCAAAACTCATTCATAGGCCAAGATTCTTGGAAGACTTCCTTCTAAGAAGTTGTTCCTCTCAACAAGGGCTATATTCTCACAAATTGGTTCAGCTGTAAATCGAACACAACTTTCTTGGTTTGAGAAAAACCATTTTAGGTATGATATTTTGCTAAGTTGGGAATAGATTTAAGTTTTCTTATCTTCCTATGTGTTGATTGGATGATTTAGGTGTCTACTTGATGTCAAAAAATCATTTAGTTGGTAGTTGCTTTGAAAACTTAGAATGTATGGTTGAAGTACTTTTGTATTTTTTTGAGTTTGTTGACAATTTGTTGCTATGGTAAAGGTGTATATTGCTTATGTGTTGGATTATTATATTCTAACTTATATTCATGTAGAGAAACTCTTGTGGTTTGAGAGTTATGATTTATTACATGAGTTAGTAGTTGTGTATTTGTAGTTTCTTTGAGAAATTGTGAAAGTAATGAATATGAAGCTTGATCATATGTTTAATCCATTGAATGGTGTTTCACATTCATGTAGATAAGGTGTTTGATGAAATATTTCATAGAATACACATTGAAAAAAATCAAGGCATCTTGACATACATGAATCCTTGGAACATAGTGTGGGTTGAGCACTTGGTGCTATGCATTATGAGGGTGTAGATCCTGTGGTGAAAAATTTAAAATCTGGCCAATGACAGTACTCGCCGGCTGACGGGGGCGGATCGTGAAACGAGACATGGGTGGCATAGAGTTGCATGGATGTGTCATGTATATTGACATTGCATAGTATTGAGGGATTACAGGGTTATAGCTTTTAAAAATGTACACTTACACAGGCCACGCCTTAAATTTGTTCGTAGCAATAGCATTTTATCATATCAGCAGTTGAGCTGACCCATTCATGGGATATCATATTACAGATGAGGCTCTCGATACTTGAGACTTGAGGAAGTCTTAAAGGAAGGAGGGAAAAGGGACTTGAATGGATATTTGGCTTTTGGACATATTTTGTATGTATGGGCATAAGCCCAAATGACTTGTATTTCAATTTAGAAAAGTAATGGATTATAGACCTTGAGTTATTTTAAAGTGTAAGGGTGTAAACCCAATTGATATGTAGGATATTTTTATGTAATGAGTATCATATGTGTATATTGAGAAATTAGATATGTATGTTGAGAACAAGGGATGTATGTTTAATTTACATGGGTTGTGGCCACCGAGTGAGGGTGGGTTGTGATATAATAATGCATATGAAATATTGTGAATATTAGGTGGAAAAAAAGCTTGGAAACAAAGGAGGTTATGTCAAAATTTTATGAAAAATTAAAAGACTTGTTAAGTGTATAAAACACCTTTTAAATAGGTGTGAAGGATGTCAAAAGGGAGGGTTTTGAAACCTTGAAGAAATAGACTAAAAATGGAAGAAAAGTGGCTTGAAAAAATTTGGGAAAACATGGGAAATGAATGAGAAACCAATTTATCCAACCTAATGACCTTTCATTTACTTTTCTTTTCCATTTTCACTCACTCCCGGGGTTTATGGAAATTCGGGACGTGACAACTTGGTATCAGAGCTTAGGGATTAGATCTTACATGAATGTTGTAGGGAAATGGGTACACTAATATTGGACATAGTTAGGAGATATGTGTGGTGACGAAAGAATTATTTTTACATCATGAATTTTGGATGTCATAGAGAGTATTAGTGTATATTGGCTGAGAATGTATGAAAGTAAAAAGGCTTTGAGGTATGATGATTTATAATGTTATAACTTTTTTAGGTTATGTTAATTTCATTATTTTGCTTGGCCCTTAGTTGCTTTAATTTGTGAAGTCAAAGATGTGTGATAATTCAATTTTTGTTGATTGGAGATAAGGTCAACTGTGGTGTCCTTTATATAATTTTGATTAGGTGAAGTTATTGGAATTGATAGAGATTTTAAGAATTGCAGAAAGATTGAAAATTTTGATTTTATGGTGAAAATTTTGAGTTGGATATGTCTTCCATCAGCGTGACTAAGAGACTATAAAATAGTACAATGTTCAAATACAATCAATTGGAGGGACATGATAAAATGAATAAGTATTTGTGTTAATTTTGGAATAAGAGTACAAATTGTGATTTTGCTTCTTAGTGGATTGGATGTTGTTATATGACCATTTATTTGAGGTTATTAATAATGGTCTAGAATTAGTATAAATAGCTGGCTAGTGTTGCATTGGATAAAAAAAAATTAATGTTAAGTGATGACTTAATTTTTGTACAATTGGGTTTTAAGAATTATTTAGAAAGAATATGATTGGAAGATCGTGGTTCAATAATTGATGAATTATATTAGATGACTTTGCTTGAAGATTGATTAAGAATGACCTGATAAGCCTTTGAAGAGAAAGAAATATAGAGTAAGGAAATTACTCATTACATGAAAGGGTAGGCAGGGCTAAACTACTCAGGGTCGTGTTTATGCAGTGGCCACACCAGAGACATTTACTTCTGGACCTTTAGTGGTTCGAGGTACATTCTTTGTGTTTAGTTCATAGGTTAGCATGCTGATAGACTCGGGAGCATCTCATTCATTCATATCTACCATGTTTGCCATGACATTGGGGTTGGACATAGATCGGTTAGACCCACCATTGCATGTTGACACCCCAGTTGGGGATAGTGTGATATTGATAAGGATCTGTAGAGATTGCCCGATAGAGATAGCTAATCGCATCCTTTATTTTGACTTCATTCTGCTTGACATGTTTGGTTTTGATATTATTTTGGGGATGGATTGGTTGTTTGCTTTTCGAGTGAGTATAGATTGTTACAGGGGGAGAGTGACAATGTGTACTCCTGAGGGAGATAGCTTTTATTTCATGGGTAGATCGTGGGGATTTCTTAGTTCCACCCTTGTATAACTCGAGGAGTTGTAGAGGTCATAGTTACATGTTGGCTAGTTTGGTAATAGATGGTGGTGGGACTACAGAGAATGTATTACCACCCGTAGTAGATGAGTTTCCAGATGTCTTCCTGGATGACTTGACTATTCTACCACCGAGACAAGAGATAGAGTTCACGATAGAGCTTATCCCAGGCACTATGCCTATTTCCATTCCACCTTACCATATGGCTCCAGTTGAGTTGAGAGAGTTGAAGGAATAGTTGACTGATTTGCTGGGGAAGGGTTTTATTTGTCCTAGTACTTCTCCGTGGGGTGCTTCGGCACTATTTGCGAGGAAAAAGGATGAGATATTGCATTTGTGTGTGGACTATAGGAGGTTGAACAAGGTCATTATCAAAAACAAATACACGTTGCCCAGGATAGATGACTTGTTTGATCAGCTTAAGGGTTCGAGATATTTCTCAAAGATTGATCTTAGATCGGGGTATTATTAGTTGAGAGTACGGGAGGAGGATGTGGCGAAGACAGCTTTTCGCACTCGTTATGGCCATTATGAGTTCATGGTTATGCCATTCGGTGTGACGAATGCCCTGGCGGCATTCATGGACTTGATGCATCGCATTTTTAGTCCTTATTTAGATCAGTTTGTTGTGGTGTTTGTTGATGATAGTTTTATTTATTCACCTTCTGAGGATAAGCATGTCTTTCACCTACGGACTGTGTTACAGATTTTGAGGGAACACAATTTATTTGCTAAATTCTCGAAATGTGAGTTTTAGCTTCAAGAGGTGTAGTTTCTAGGCCATGTTGTGTCAGGTAGTGGGGTATCTATGGATCCTTGTAAAATTGACGTTGTTATGAGTTGGGAGAGGCCAAAGAGTGTGTTTGAGATTCAGAGTTTCTTAGGATTGGCAGGGTACTATCGTCGGTTTGTGGAGGGATTTTCTTGTCTTCCCTCACCGATGACTTGTCTGACGTGCAAGGGCATCAGATTTGAGTGGACAGATGACTGTGAGCATTCATTTTAGAAGCTGAACAAGAGGCAGACTTTCAGCACCTATCTTGATTATACTTGAGGGAGGTATTGGATATACCGTTTATTATGATGCTTCACGAGAGGGATTAGGCTGTGTATTAATGCAGGAGGTAGAGTGGTAGCCTATGGTTCTCGACAGTTGAAGAATCATGAGCAGAACTACCCCACACATGATTTGGAGTTAGCTGCTGTCATTTTTGCACTTAAGAGTTGGCGACACTACTTATATAGGGAGAGGTTCGAGGTGTTCTTAGATCATAAGAGCCTCAGATACATTTTCATGCAGAAGGACTTGAACCTTCGGCAGAGGAGATGGATGGAGTATGTGGAGGACTATGACTTTGACCTTCAGTACCATCCTGGGAAGGCCAATGTCGTAGTAGATGCACTTAGTAGGAGACCGAGGAACACTGTAGCTAGCATTGTTATTAGGGAGTGGGAGATAATGGGAGACATTGGGGAGTTTGACTTAGACCTTGCCGAGTCTGAGGGACACGCCACACTATTCAGTCTTTGTACACAACCTACACAGTTGAGCAAAGTTATTAAGGCACAGTTACAGGATACAGAGGCAGGACAGATTCGAGCACAAGTTGCAAGACAGAGGGCTTTGAGGGATGGACAGTTCATTTTGACCTTAGCCTGAGGTATATGGGTAGAGTCTTTGTTCCAGAGTTTCTTAGGGCTAATGTCCTTAGAGATTTCCATCATTCATGCCTAGCAATACACCCAGGGGGCACTAAGATGTACCATGATTTATGTCTCCAGTATTGGTGTACGGGGATGAAGGGGGATGTGGTGCAGTTTGTATCGAGATGTCTCACGTGCCAGCAGGTTAAGGCTGAGCACCAGAGACCTAAGGGTTTGTTACAGCCATTGCTAGTGGCTGAGTGGAAGTGGGAGTTTGTTACTATGGATTTTGTGATGGGTCTTCCAAAGTCACCTAAAGGTCATGATGCAATTTGGGTTGTTGTTGACAGGTTGACAAAGTCCACACATTTCCTACCGATTAGAGCGACTGATTCAGTGGATGTTCTCAGTAGGTTGTATATCCAAGAGATTGTGCGACTACATGGGATTCCTGTTTCTATTGTTTCAGACAGAGACCCACGTTTCACTGCATGGTTTTGGTAGAGTCTTCAGACAGCCTGGGGGACTCAGCTACTATTTAGTACTGCTTTCCACCCTCAGACTAACGGCCAGTCAGAGTGTACTATTCAGATACTTGAGGACATGCTTAGAGCATGTGTTATAGACTTCAAGGGTAACTGGGAAGATCACCTTACTTTAGTAGAGATTGCCTATAACAACAGTTATCAGTCTAGTATTGAGATGACATCTTTTAAGGCGTTGTATGGTAGGCGGTGTCGTTCACTAGTATGTTGGACTGAGGTAGGGGAGACAACAGTCTTAGGGCCTGACATAGTCAGTGAGACCACGGACAAGATACAAGTGATTAGACAACATCTGTTGATGGCACAGAGCCACCAAAAGAGTTATGCAGACAGGAGGCGACGACCTCTATCATTTGATGTTGGGGGACATATGTTCCTCAAGGTAGCCCCACGATGGGGATTGAGGAGATTCGAGGGTAGCAGGAAACTATCACCATGGTTTATAGGACCATTTGAGATCCTTGAGAAGGTTGGTGAGGTGGCCTATAAGCTAGCATTACCGCCACAGCTATCTGGGGTTCATGATGTCTTCCATGTGTTGATGTTGAGGAAATACGAGCCTAACCCTTCACATGTGCTAGATTGGGTAGATCTTCAAGTGGAGGGTGATGTTTCTTATGATGAGAGGCCTATAGAGGTATTAGACTTGAGGGACCAAGTTTTGACGGACAAGAGCATCCCTTTGGTCAAGGTTCTTTGGAACCATCATGGGGTCGAGGAGGCTACTTGGAAGCGTGAAGCTAAAGTTCGTGCTAGGTATCTAGAGTTGTTTATTCATAGAGGTACATTTTTAAATTTTGGGACAAAATTTCTTTAAGAGGGGAAGGATGTAGAGATCTGAAAGTGAGGATAAATTTTTCAGTTTTGCCGGTAGGACACTATTCTTGTACCATATGCCGGTAGGACACTACATACGCATCATTTAAGAATAAATCATATTTAAGAGCATAATTTGAGTATGTCATAGAAGAGAAACATGCTTAGAATATTAAAATACACCCACTGTGTAAATTTGAGCCAAAAAAAAAATAATTTCAAAAATTGGACAAAAAGGGTATCCTAGGTGGCCTAGGTAGGACCGGCCAAACCCGGCCACTAGCGAAAATATATAGTTTTGAAACTTTTCATTTAAAATAATTTTAAGAACTTTGGTTAAAATAAAATGTCGAATTGAGGTGTTTTAGGGCGAGTTGTAGTGCAACGGGGTCCAGAATTCATCAAGGGCAAAAGGGTCATTTTGCACCTTTGCCTCTCCACTATTATTACAGCCCCTTTAGTGTAAAAATATCAATGTTTGGGCTGAGAAAGGTCAGTACATGTTTTTGGAGTAAAAAATGAAGGAAACCCTAGGTTCTTCAAACTTCAAGCCACAAAAACTCATTCCTAGGCCAAGATTCTTGTAAGACTTCGTTTTAATAAGTTGTTCCTCTGAACCAGGGCTATATTCTCACTGATCGGTTCGGCTGTAAAGTGAACACAACTCTCTTGGTTTGAGAAAAATCATTTTAGGTATGATATTTTCCAAAGTTGGGAATATATTTAGGTTTTCTTGTCTTCCTATGTGTTGATTGGATGATTTAGGTGTCTACTTGATGTTAGAAAATCATTTAGTTGGTAGTTGCTTTGAAAACTTAGAATTTATGGTTGAAGTACTTTTGTGTTTTTTTGAATTTGTTGACAAAAATTGTTGCTATGGTAAAAGTGTATATTGCTTATGTGTTGGATTATTATATTCTAGGTTATATTCATGTAGAGAAACTCTTGTGGTTTGAGAGTTATAATTTATTACATGAGTTAGTAGTTGTTTATTTGTAGTTTTTTTGAGAAATTGTGAAAGTAATGAATATGAAGCTTGATCATATGTTTAATCCATTGAATGGTGCTTCACATTCATGTAGATAAGGTGTTTGATGAAATGTTTCATAGAATGCACATTGAAAAAAATCAAGGCATCTTGACGTACATGAATCCTTGGAACATAGTGTGGGTTGAGCACTTGGTGCTATGCATTATGAGGGTGTAGATCCTGTGGTGAAAAACCCAAAATCTGGCCAATGGCAGTATTCACGGGCTGACGGGGGCGGACTGTGAAGCGAGAAACGGGTGGCATAGAGTTGCATGGGTGTGTCATGCATATTGACATTANAGAGGTATTAGACTTGAGGGACCAAGTTTTGACGGACAAGAGCATCCCTTTGGTCAAGGTTCTTTGGAACCATCATGGGGTCGAGGAGGCTACTTGGAANTCTAAAATCTGGCCAATGACAGTACTCGCCGGCTGACGGGGGCGGATCGTGAAACGAGACATGGGTGGCATAGAGTTGCATGGATGTGTCATGTATATTGACATTGCATAGTATTGAGGGATTACAGGGTTATAGCTTTTAAAAATGTACACTTACACAGGCCACGCCTTAAATTTGTTCGTAGCAATAGCATTTTATCATATCAGCAGTTGAGCTGACCCATTCATGGGATATCATATTACAGATGAGGCTCTCGATACTTGAGACTTGAGGAAGTCTTAAAGGAAGGAGGGAAAAGGGACTTGAATGGATATTTGGCTTTTGGACATATTTTGTATGTATGGGCATAAGCCCAAATGACTTGTATTTCAATTTAGAAAAGTAATGGATTATAGACCTTGAGTTATTTTAAAGTGTAAGGGTGTAAACCCAATTGATATGTAGGATATTTTTATGTAATGAGTATCATATGTGTATATTGAGAAATTAGATATGTATGTTGAGAACAAAGGATGTATGTTTAATTTACATGGGTTGTGGCCACCGAGTGAGGGTGGGTTGTGATATAATAATGCATATGAAATATTGTGAATATTAGGTGGAAAAAAAGCTTGGAAACAAAGGAGGTTATGTCAAAATTTTATGAAAAATTAAAAGACTTGTTAAGTGTATAAAACACCTTTTAAATAGGTGTGAAGGATGTCAAAAGGGAGGGTTTTGAAACCTTGAAGAAATAGACTAAAAATGGAAGAAAAGTGGCTTGAAAAAATTTGGGAAAACATGGGAAATGAATGAGAAACCAATTTATCCAACCTAATGACCTTTCATTTACTTTTCTTTTCCATTTTCACTCACTCCCGGGGTTTATGGAAATTCGGGACGTGACAACTTGGTATCAGAGCTTAGGGATTAGATCTTACATGAATGTTGTAGGGAAATGGGTACACTAATATTGGACATAGTTAGGAGATATGTGTGGTGACGAAAGAATTATTTTTACATCATGAATTTTGGATGTCATAGAGAGTATTAGTGTATATTGGCTGAGAATGTATGAAAGTAAAAAGGCTTTGAGGTATGATGATTTATAATGTTATAACTTTTTTAGGTTATGTTAATTTCATTATTTTGCTTGGCCCTTAGTTGCTTTAATTTGTGAAGTCAAAGATGTGTGATAATTCAATTTTTGTTGATTGGAGATAAGGTCAACTGTGGTGTCCTTTATATAATTTTGATTAGGTGAAGTTATTGGAATTGATAGAGATTTTAAGAATTGCAGAAAGATTGAAAATTTTGATTTTATGGTGAAAATTTTGAGTTGGATATGTCTTCCATCAGCGTGACTAAGAGACTATAAAATAGTACAATGTTCAAATACAATCAATTGGAGGGACATGATAAAATGAATAAGTATTTGTGTTAATTTTGGAATAAGAGTACAAATTGTGATTTTGCTTCTTAGTGGATTGGATGTTGTTATATGACCATTTATTTGAGGTTATTAATAATGGTCTAGAATTAGTATAAATAGCTGGCTAGTGTTGCATTGGATAAAAAAAAATTAATGTTAAGTGATGACTTAATTTTTGTACAATTGGGTTTTAAGAATTATTTAGAAAGAATATGATTGGAAGATCGTGGTTCAATAATTGATGAATTATATTAGATGACTTTGCTTGAAGATTGATTAAGAATGACCTGATAAGCCTTTGAAGAGAAAGAAATATAGAGTAAGGAAATTACTCATTACATGAAAGGGTAGGCAGGGCTAAACTACTCAGGGTCGTGTTTATGCAGTGGCCACACCAGAGACATTTACTTCTGGACCTTTAGTGGTTCGAGGTACATTCTTTGTGTTTAGTTCATAGGTTAGCATGCTGATAGACTCGGGAGCATCTCATTCATTCATATCTACCATGTTTGCCATGACATTGGGGTTGGACATAGATCGGTTAGACCCACCATTGCATGTTGACACCCCAGTTGGGGATAGTGTGATATTGATAAGGATCTGTAGAGATTGCCCGATAGAGATAGCTAATCGCATCCTTTATTTTGACTTCATTCTGCTTGACATGTTTGGTTTTGATATTATTTTGGGGATGGATTGGTTGTTTGCTTTTCGAGTGAGTATAGATTGTTACAGGGGGAGAGTGACAATGTGTACTCCTGAGGGAGATAGCTTTTATTTCATGGGTAGATCGTGGGGATTTCTTAGTTCCACCCTTGTATAACTCGAGGAGTTGTAGAGGTCATAGTTACATGTTGGCTAGTTTGGTAATAGATGGTGGTGGGACTACAGAGAATGTATTACCACCCGTAGTAGATGAGTTTCCAGATGTCTTCCTGGATGACTTGACTATTCTACCACCGAGACAAGAGATAGAGTTCACGATAGAGCTTATCCCAGGCACTATGCCTATTTCCATTCCACCTTACCATATGGCTCCAGTTGAGTTGAGAGAGTTGAAGGAATAGTTGACTGATTTGCTGGGGAAGGGTTTTATTTGTCCTAGTACTTCTCCGTGGGGTGCTTCGGCACTATTTGCGAGGAAAAAGGATGAGATATTGCATTTGTGTGTGGACTATAGGAGGTTGAACAAGGTCATTATCAAAAACAAATACACGTTGCCCAGGATAGATGACTTGTTTGATCAGCTTAAGGGTTCGAGATATTTCTCAAAGATTGATCTTAGATCGGGGTATTATTAGTTGAGAGTACGGGAGGAGGATGTGGCGAAGACAGCTTTTCGCACTCGTTATGGCCATTATGAGTTCATGGTTATGCCATTCGGTGTGACGAATGCCCTGGCGGCATTCATGGACTTGATGCATCGCATTTTTAGTCCTTATTTAGATCAGTTTGTTGTGGTGTTTGTTGATGATAGTTTTATTTATTCACCTTCTGAGGATAAGCATGTCTTTCACCTACGGACTGTGTTACAGATTTTGAGGGAACACAATTTATTTGCTAAATTCTCGAAATGTGAGTTTTAGCTTCAAGAGGTGTAGTTTCTAGGCCATGTTGTGTCAGGTAGTGGGGTATCTATGGATCCTTGTAAAATTGACGTTGTTATGAGTTGGGAGAGGCCAAAGAGTGTGTTTGAGATTCAGAGTTTCTTAGGATTGGCAGGGTACTATCGTCGGTTTGTGGAGGGATTTTCTTGTCTTCCCTCACCGATGACTTGTCTGACGTGCAAGGGCATCAGATTTGAGTGGACAGATGACTGTGAGCATTCATTTTAGAAGCTGAACAAGAGGCAGACTTTCAGCACCTATCTTGATTATACTTGAGGGAGGTATTGGATATACCGTTTATTATGATGCTTCACGAGAGGGATTAGGCTGTGTATTAATGCAGGAGGTAGAGTGGTAGCCTATGGTTCTCGACAGTTGAAGAATCATGAGCAGAACTACCCCACACATGATTTGGAGTTAGCTGCTGTCATTTTTGCACTTAAGAGTTGGCGACACTACTTATATAGGGAGAGGTTCGAGGTGTTCTTAGATCATAAGAGCCTCAGATACATTTTCATGCAGAAGGACTTGAACCTTCGGCAGAGGAGATGGATGGAGTATGTGGAGGACTATGACTTTGACCTTCAGTACCATCCTGGGAAGGCCAATGTCGTAGTAGATGCACTTAGTAGGAGACCGAGGAACACTGTAGCTAGCATTGTTATTAGGGAGTGGGAGATAATGGGAGACATTGGGGAGTTTGACTTAGACCTTGCCGAGTCTGAGGGACACGCCACACTATTCAGTCTTTGTACACAACCTACACAGTTGAGCAAAGTTATTAAGGCACAGTTACAGGATACAGAGGCAGGACAGATTCGAGCACAAGTTGCAAGACAGAGGGCTTTGAGGGATGGACAGTTCATTTTGACCTTAGCCTGAGGTATATGGGTAGAGTCTTTGTTCCAGAGTTTCTTAGGGCTAATGTCCTTAGAGATTTCCATCATTCATGCCTAGCAATACACCCAGGGGGCACTAAGATGTACCATGATTTATGTCTCCAGTATTGGTGTACGGGGATGAAGGGGGATGTGGTGCAGTTTGTATCGAGATGTCTCACGTGCCAGCAGGTTAAGGCTGAGCACCAGAGACCTAAGGGTTTGTTACAGCCATTGCTAGTGGCTGAGTGGAAGTGGGAGTTTGTTACTATGGATTTTGTGATGGGTCTTCCAAAGTCACCTAAAGGTCATGATGCAATTTGGGTTGTTGTTGACAGGTTGACAAAGTCCACACATTTCCTACCGATTAGAGCGACTGATTCAGTGGATGTTCTCAGTAGGTTGTATATCCAAGAGATTGTGCGACTACATGGGATTCCTGTTTCTATTGTTTCAGACAGAGACCCACGTTTCACTGCATGGTTTTGGTAGAGTCTTCAGACAGCCTGGGGGACTCAGCTACTATTTAGTACTGCTTTCCACCCTCAGACTAACGGCCAGTCAGAGTGTACTATTCAGATACTTGAGGACATGCTTAGAGCATGTGTTATAGACTTCAAGGGTAACTGGGAAGATCACCTTACTTTAGTAGAGATTGCCTATAACAACAGTTATCAGTCTAGTATTGAGATGACATCTTTTAAGGCGTTGTATGGTAGGCGGTGTCGTTCACTAGTATGTTGGACTGAGGTAGGGGAGACAACAGTCTTAGGGCCTGACATAGTCAGTGAGACCACGGACAAGATACAAGTGATTAGACAACATCTGTTGATGGCACAGAGCCACCAAAAGAGTTATGCAGACAGGAGGCGACGACCTCTATCATTTGATGTTGGGGGACATATGTTCCTCAAGGTAGCCCCACGATGGGGATTGAGGAGATTCGAGGGTAGCAGGAAACTATCACCATGGTTTATAGGACCATTTGAGATCCTTGAGAAGGTTGGTGAGGTGGCCTATAAGCTAGCATTACCGCCACAGCTATCTGGGGTTCATGATGTCTTCCATGTGTTGATGTTGAGGAAATACGAGCCTAACCCTTCACATGTGCTAGATTGGGTAGATCTTCAAGTGGAGGGTGATGTTTCTTATGATGAGAGGCCTATAGAGGTATTAGACTTGAGGGACCAAGTTTTGACGGACAAGAGCATCCCTTTGGTCAAGGTTCTTTGGAACCATCATGGGGTCGAGGAGGCTACTTGGAAGCGTGAAGCTAAAGTTCGTGCTAGGTATCTAGAGTTGTTTATTCATAGAGGTACATTTTTAAATTTTGGGACAAAATTTCTTTAAGAGGGGAAGGATGTAGAGATCTGAAAGTGAGGATAAATTTTTCAGTTTTGCCGGTAGGACACTATTCTTGTACCATATGCCGGTAGGACACTACATACGCATCATTTAAGAATAAATCATATTTAAGAGAATAATTTGAGTATGTCATAGAAGAGAAACATGCTTAGAATATTAAAATACACCCACTGTGTAAATTTGAGCCAAAAAAAAAATAATTTCAAAAATTGGACAAAAAGGGTATCCTAGGTGGCCTAGGTAGGACCGGCCAAACCCGGCCACTAGCGAAAATATATAGTTTTGAAACTTTTCATTTAAAATAATTTTAAGAACTNCACTGTGTAAATTTGAGCCAAAAAAAATAATTTCAAAAATTGGACAAAAAGGGTATCCTAGGTGGCCTAGGTAGGACCGGCCAAACCCCGCCACTAGCGAAAATATATAGTTTTGAAACTTTTCATTTAAAATAATTTTAAGAACTNTAGTATAAATAGCTGGCTAGTGTTGCATTGGATAAAAAAAAATTAATGTTAAGTGATGACTTAATTTTTGTACAATTGGGTTTTAAGAATTATTTAGAAAGAATATGATTGGAAGATCGTGGTGCAATAATTGATGAATTATATTAGATGACTTTGCTTGAAGATTGATTAAGAATGACCTGATAAGCCTTTGAAGAGAAAGAAATATAGAGTAAGGAAATTACTCATTACATGAAAGGGTAGGCAGGGCTAAACTACTCAGGGTCGTGTTTATGCAGTGGCCACACCAGAGACATTTACTTCTGGACCTTTAGTGGTTCGAGGTACATTCTTTGTGTTTAGTTCATAGGTTAGCATGCTGATAGACTCGGGAGCATCTCATTCATTCATATCTACCATGTTTGCCATGACATTGGGGTTGGACATAGATCGGTTAGACCCACCATTGCATGTTGACACCCCAGTTGGGGATAGTGTGATATTGATAAGGATCTGTAGAGATTGCCCGATAGAGATAGCTAATCGCATCCTTTATTTTGACTTCATTCTGCTTGACATGTTTGGTTTTGATATTATTTTGGGGATGGATTGGTTGTTTGCTTTTCGAGTGAGTATAGATTGTTACAGGGGGAGAGTGACAATGTGTACTCCTGAGGGAGATAGCTTTTATTTCATGGGTAGATCGTGGGGATTTCTTAGTTCCACCCTTGTATAACTCGAGGAGTTGTAGAGGTCATAGTTACATGTTGGCTAGTTTGGTAATAGATGGTGGTGGGACTACAGAGAATGTATTACCACCCGTAGTAGATGAGTTTCCAGATGTCTTCCTGGATGACTTGACTATTCTACCACCGAGACAAGAGATAGAGTTCACGATAGAGCTTATCCCAGGCACTATGCCTATTTCCATTCCACCTTACCATATGGCTCCAGTTGAGTTGAGAGAGTTGAAGGAATAGTTGACTGATTTGCTGGGGAAGGGTTTTATTTGTCCTAGTACTTCTCCGTGGGGTGCTTCGGCACTATTTGCGAGGAAAAAGGATGAGATATTGCATTTGTGTGTGGACTATAGGAGGTTGAACAAGGTCATTATCAAAAACAAATACACGTTGCCCAGGATAGATGACTTGTTTGATCAGCTTAAGGGTTCGAGATATTTCTCAAAGATTGATCTTAGATCGGGGTATTATTAGTTGAGAGTACGGGAGGAGGATGTGGCGAAGACAGCTTTTCGCACTCGTTATGGCCATTATGAGTTCATGGTTATGCCATTCGGTGTGACGAATGCCCTGGCGGCATTCATGGACTTGATGCATCGCATTTTTAGTCCTTATTTAGATCAGTTTGTTGTGGTGTTTGTTGATGATAGTTTTATTTATTCACCTTCTGAGGATAAGCATGTCTTTCACCTACGGACTATGTTACAGATTTTGAGGGAACACAATTTATTTGCTAAATTCTCGAAATGTGAGTTTTAGCTTCAAGAGGTGTAGTTTCTAGGCCATGTTGTGTCAGGTAGTGGGGTATCTATGGATCCTTGTAAAATTGACGTTGTTATGAGTTGGGAGAGGCCAAAGAGTGTGTTTGAGATTCAGAGTTTCTTAGGATTGGCAGGGTACTATCGTCGGTTTGTGGAGGGATTTTCTTGTCTTCCCTCACCGATGACTTGTCTGACGTGCAAGGGCATCAGATTTGAGTGGACAGATGACTGTGAGCATTCATTTTAGAAGCTGAACAAGAGGCAGACTTTCAGCACCTATCTTGATTATACTTGAGGGAGGTATTGGATATACCGTTTATTATGATGCTTCACGAGAGGGATTAGGCTGTGTATTAATGCAGGAGGTAGAGTGGTAGCCTATGGTTCTCGACAGTTGAAGAATCATGAGCAGAACTACCCCACACATGATTTGGAGTTAGCTGCTGTCATTTTTGCACTTAAGAGTTGGCGACACTACTTATATAGGGAGAGGTTCGAGGTGTTCTTAGATCATAAGAGCCTCAGATACATTTTCATGCAGAAGGACTTGAACCTTCGGCAGAGGAGATGGATGGAGTATGTGGAGGACTATGACTTTGACCTTCAGTACCATCCTGGGAAGGCCAATGTCGTAGTAGATGCACTTAGTAGGAGACCGAGGAACACTGTAGCTAGCATTGTTATTAGGGAGTGGGAGATAATGGGAGACATTGGGGAGTTTGACTTAGACCTTGCCGAGTCTGAGGGACACGCCACACTATTCAGTCTTTGTACACAACCTACACAGTTGAGCAAAGTTATTAAGGCACAGTTACAGGATACAGAGGCAGGACAGATTCGAGCACAAGTTGCAAGACAGAGGGCTTTGAGGGATGGACAGTTCATTTTGACCTTAGCCTGAGGTATATGGGTAGAGTCTTTGTTCCAGAGTTTCTTAGGGCTAATGTCCTTAGAGATTTCCATCATTCATGCCTAGCAATACACCCAGGGGGCACTAAGATGTACCATGATTTATGTCTCCAGTATTGGTGTACGGGGATGAAGGGGGATGTGGTGCAGTTTGTATCGAGATGTCTCACGTGCCAGCAGGTTAAGGCTGAGCACCAGAGACCTAAGGGTTTGTTACAGCCATTGCTAGTGGCTGAGTGGAAGTGGGAGTTTGTTACTATGGATTTTGTGATGGGTCTTCCAAAGTTACCTAAAGGTCATGATGCAATTTGGGTTGTTGTTGACAGGTTGACAAAGTCCACACATTTCCTACCGATTAGAGCGACTGATTCAGTGGATGTTCTCAGTAGGTTGTATATCCAAGAGATTGTGCGACTACATGGGATTCCTGTTTCTATTGTTTCAGACAGAGACCCACGTTTCACTGCATGGTTTTGGTAGAGTCTTCAGACAGCCTGGGGGACTCAGCTACTATTTAGTACTGCTTTCCACCCTCAGACTAACGGCCAGTCAGAGTGTACTATTCAGATACTTGAGGACATGCTTAGAGCATGTGTTATAGACTTCAAGGGTAACTGGGAAGATCACCTTACTTTAGTAGAGATTGCCTATAACAACAGTTATCAGTCTAGTATTGAGATGACATCTTTTAAGGCGTTGTATGGTAGGCGGTGTCGTTCACTAGTATGTTGGACTGAGGTAGGGGAGACAACAGTCTTAGGGCCTGACATAGTCAGTGAGACCACGGACAAGATACAAGTGATTAGACAACATCTGTTGATGGCACAGAGCCACCAAAAGAGTTATGCAGACAGGAGGCGACGACCTCTATCATTTGATGTTGGGGGACATATGTTCCTCAAGGTAGCCCCACGATGGGGATTGAGGAGATTCGAGGGTAGCAGGAAACTATCACCATGGTTTATAGGACCATTTGAGATCCTTGAGAAGGTTGGTGAGGTGGCCTATAAGCTAGCATTACCGCCACAGCTATCTGGGGTTCATGATGTCTTCCATGTGTTGATGTTGAGGAAATACGAGCCTAACCCTTCACATGTGCTAGATTGGGTAGATCTTCAAGTGGAGGGTGATGTTTCTTATGATGAGAGGCCTATAGAGGTATTAGACTTGAGGGACCAAGTTTTGACGGACAAGAGCATCCCTTTGGTCAAGGTTCTTTGGAACCATCATGGGGTCGAGGAGGCTACTTGGAAGCGTGAAGCTAAAGTTCGTGCTAGGTATCTAGAGTTGTTTATTCATAGAGGTACATTTTTAAATTTTGGGACAAAATTTCTTTAAGAGGGGAAGGATGTAGAGATCTGAAAGTGAGGATAAATTTTTCAGTTTTGCCGGTAGGACACTATTCTTGTACCATATGCCGGTAGGACACTACATACGCATCATTTAAGAATAAATCATATTTAAGAGCATAATTTGAGTATGTCATAGAAGAGAAACATGCTTAGAATATTAAAATACACCCACTGTGTAAATTTGAGCCAAAAAAAAAATAATTTCAAAAATTGGACAAAAAGGGTATCCTAGGTGGCCTAGGTAGGACCGGCCAAACCCGGCCACTAGCGAAAATATATAGTTTTGAAACTTTTCATTTAAAATAATTTTAAGAACTTTGGTTAAAATAAAATGTCGAATTGAGGTGTTTTAGGGCGAGTTGTAGTGCAACGGGGTCCAGAATTCATCAAGGGCAAAAGGGTCATTTTGCACCTTTGCCTCTCCACTATTATTACAGCCCCTTTAGTGTAAAAATATCAATGTTTGGGCTGAGAAAGGTCAGTACATGTTTTTGGAGTAAAAAATGAAGGAAACCCTAGGTTCTTCAAACTTCAAGCCACAAAAACTCATTCCTAGGCCAAGATTCTTGTAAGACTTCGTTTTAATAAGTTGTTCCTCTGAACCAGGGCTATATTCTCACTGATCGGTTCGGCTGTAAAGTGAACACAACTCTCTTGGTTTGAGAAAAATCATTTTAGGTATGATATTTTCCAAAGTTGGGAATATATTTAGGTTTTCTTGTCTTCCTATGTGTTGATTGGATGATTTAGGTGTCTACTTGATGTTAGAAAATCATTTAGTTGGTAGTTGCTTTGAAAACTTAGAATTTATGGTTGAAGTACTTTTGTGTTTTTTTGAATTTGTTGACAAAAATTGTTGCTATGGTAAAAGTGTATATTGCTTATGTGTTGGATTATTATATTCTAGGTTATATTCATGTAGAGAAACTCTTGTGGTTTGAGAGTTATAATTTATTACATGAGTTAGTAGTTGTTTATTTGTAGTTTTTTTGAGAAATTGTGAAAGTAATGAATATGAAGCTTGATCATATGTTTAATCCATTGAATGGTGCTTCACATTCATGTAGATAAGGTGTTTGATGAAATGTTTCATAGAATGCACATTGAAAAAAATCAAGGCATCTTGACGTACATGAATCCTTGGAACATAGTGTGGGTTGAGCACTTGGTGCTATGCATTATGAGGGTGTAGATCCTGTGGTGAAAAACCCAAAATCTGGCCAATGGCAGTATTCACGGGCTGACGGGGGCGGACTATGAAGCGAGAAACGGGTGGCATAGAGTTGCATGGGTGTGTCATGCATATTGACATTACATAGCATTGAGAGATTACGGGGTTGTATCTTTTAAAAATGTATACTTGCACATACCATGTCTTAAATTTGTTCGTAGCATTAGCATTTTGTCATACCAGCAGTTGAGCTGACCCATTTGTAGAATATCATATTACTAACGAGGCTCTCGATACTTGAGAGTTGAGGAAGTCTTAAAAGAAGGAGGGAAAAGGGACTTGAATGGATATTTGCCCTTTGGGCATATTTTGTATGTATGGGCATAAACCCAAATGACTTGTATTTCAATTTAGAAAAGTAATGGTTTATAGACCTTGGATCATTTTAAAGTGAAAGGGTGTAAACCCAATTGATATGTAAGATATTTTTATGTAATGAGTATCATATGTGTATATTGGGAAATTGGATATGCATGTTGAGAACAAGGGATGTATGTTTAATTTACATGGGTTGTGGCCACCAAGTGAGGGTGGGTTGTGATATAATAATGCATATGAAATATTGTGAATATTAGGTGGAAAAAAGGCTTGGAAACAAAAGAGGTTATGTCGAAATTTTATGAAACATTAAAAGACTTGTTAAGTGTATAAAACACATTTTAACTTGGTGTGAAGGATGTCAAAAGGGAGGGTTTTGAAACCTTGAAGAAATAGACTAAAAATGGAAGAAAAGTGGCTTGAAAAACTTTGAAAAAAACATGGGAAATGAATGAGNTAAGTATAAATAGCTGGCTAGTGTTGCATTGGATAAAAAACAATTAATGTTAAGTGATGACTTAATTTTTGTACAATTGGGTTTTAAGAATTATTTAGNTAGGGCGAGTTGTAGTGCAACGGGGTCCAGAATTCATCAAGGGCAAAAGGGTCATTTTGCAGCTTTGCCTCTCCACTATTATTACAGCCCCTTTAGTGTAAAAATATCAATGTTTGGGCTGAGAAAGGTCAGTACATGTTTTTGGAGTAAAAAATGAAGGAAACCCTAGGTTCTTCAAACTTCAAGCCACAAAAACTCATTCCTAGGCCAAGATTCTTGTAAGACTTCGTTTTAATAAGTTGTTCCTCTGAACCAGGGCTATATTCTCACTGATCGGTTCGGCTGTAAAGTGAACACAACTCTCTTGGTTTGAGAAAAATCATTTTAGGTATGATATTTTCCAAAGTTGGGAATATATTTAGGTTTTCTTGTCTTCCTATGTGTTGATTGGATGATTTAGGTGTCTACTTGATGTTAGANGAAAGAATATGATTGGAAGATCGTGGTTCAATAATTGATGAATTATATTAGATGACTTTGCTTGAAGATTGATTAAGAATGACCTGATAAGCCTTTGAAGAGAAAGAAATATAGAGTAAGGAAATTACTCATTACATGAAAGGGTAGGCAGGGCTAAACTACTCAGGGTCGTGTTTATGCAGTGGCCACACCAGAGACATTTACTTCTGGACCTTTAGTGGTTCGAGGTACATTCTTTGTGTTTAGTTCATAGGTTAGCATGCTGATAGACTCGGGAGCATCTCATTCATTCATATCTACCATGTTTGCCATGACATTGGGGTTGGACATAGATCGGTTAGACCCACCATTGCATGTTGACACCCCAGTTGGGGATAGTGTGATATTGATAAGGATCTGTAGAGATTGCCCGATAGAGATAGCTAATCGCATCCTTTATTTTGACTTCATTCTGCTTGACATGTTTGGTTTTGATATTATTTTGGGGATGGATTGGTTGTTTGCTTTTCGAGTGAGTATAGATTGTTACAGGGGGAGAGTGACAATGTGTACTCCTGAGGGAGATAGCTTTTATTTCATGGGTAGATCGTGGGGATTTCTTAGTTCCACCCTTGTATAACTCGAGGAGTTGTAGAGGTCATAGTTACATGTTGGCTAGTTTGGTAATAGATGGTGGTGGGACTACAGAGAATGTATTACCACCCGTAGTAGATGAGTTTCCAGATGTCTTCCTGGATGACTTGACTATTCTACCACCGAGACAAGAGATAGAGTTCACGATAGAGCTTATCCCAGGCACTATGCCTATTTCCATTCCACCTTACCATATGGCTCCAGTTGAGTTGAGAGAGTTGAAGGAATAGTTGACTGATTTGCTGGGGAAGGGTTTTATTTGTCCTAGTACTTCTCCGTGGGGTGCTTCGGCACTATTTGCGAGGAAAAAGGATGAGACATTGCATTTGTGTGTGGACTATAGGAGGTTGAACAAGGTCATTATCAAAAACAAATACACGTTGCCAAGGATAGATGACTTGTTTGATCAGCTTAAGGGTTCGAGATATTTCTCAAAGATTGATCTTAGATCGGGGTATTATTAGTTGAGAGTACGGGAGGAGGATGTGGCGAAGACAGCTTTT
The DNA here is from genome assembly GCA_963454935.2 of Ilex paraguariensis. Taxonomy (NCBI): domain Eukaryota; kingdom Viridiplantae; phylum Streptophyta; class Magnoliopsida; order Aquifoliales; family Aquifoliaceae; genus Ilex; species Ilex paraguariensis. Next base: position 915,604 of record CAUOFW020000792.1, read on the forward strand.
CGCACTCGTTATGGCCATTATGAGTTCATGGTTATGCCATTCGGTGTGACGAATGCCCTGGCGGCATTCATGGACTTGATGCATCGCATTTTTAGTCCTTATTTAGATCAGTTTGTTGTGGTGTTTGTTGATGATAGTTTTATTTATTCACCTTCTGAGGATAAGCATGTCTTTCACCTACGGACTATGTTACAGATTTTGAGGGAACACAATTTATTTGCTAAATTCTCGAAATGTGAGTTTTAGCTTCAAGAGGTGTAGTTTCTAGGCCATGTTGTGTCAGGTAGTGGGGTATCTATGGATCCTTGTAAAATTGACGTTGTTATGAGTTGGGAGAGGCCAAAGAGTGTGTTTGAGATTCAGAGTTTCTTAGGATTGGCAAGGTACTATCGTCGGTTTGTGGAGGGATTTTCTTGTCTTCCCTCACCGATGACTTGTCTGACGTGCAAGGGCATCAGATTTGAGTGGACAGATGACTGTGAGCATTCATTTTAGAAGCTGAACAAGAGGCAGACTTTCAGCACCTATCTTGATTATACTTGAGGGAGGTATTGGATATACCGTTTATTATGATGCTTCACGAGAGGGATTAGGCTGTGTATTAATGCAGGAGGTAGAGTGGTAGCCTATGGTTCTCGACAGTTGAAGAATCATGAGCAGAACTACCCCACACATGATTTGGAGTTAGCTGCTGTCATTTTTGCACTTAAGAGTTGGCGACACTACTTATATAGGGAGAGGTTCGAGGTGTTCTTAGATCATAAGAGCCTCAGATACATTTTCATGCAGAAGGACTTGAACCTTCGGCAGAGGAGATGGATGGAGTATGTGGAGGACTATGACTTTGACCTTCAGTACCATCCTGGGAAGGCCAATGTCGTAGTAGATGCACTTAGTAGGAGACCGAGGAACACTGTAGCTAGCATTGTTATTAGGGAGTGGGAGATAATGGGAGACATTGGGGAGTTTGACTTAGACCTTGCCGAGTCTGAGGGACACGCCACACTATTCAGTCTTTGTACACAACCTACACAGTTGAGCAAAGTTATTAAGGCACAGTTACAGGATACAGAGGCAGGACAGATTCGAGCACAAGTTGCAAGACAGAGGGCTTTGAGGGATGGACAGTTCATTTTGACCTTAGCCTGAGGTATATGGGTAGAGTCTTTGTTCCAGAGTTTCTTAGGGCTAATGTCCTTAGAGATTTCCATCATTCATGCCTAGCAATACACCCAGGGGGCACTANCAGCGTGACTAAGAGACTATAAAATAGTACAATGTTCAAATACAATCAATTGGAGGGACATGATAAAATGAATAAGTATTTGTGTTAATTTTGGAATAAGAGTACAAATTGTGATTTTGCTTCTTAGTGGATTGGATGTTGTTATATGACCATTTATTTGAGGTTATTAATAATGGTCTAGAATTNTTTCTTAGGGCTAATGTCCTTAGAGATTTCCATCATTCATGCCTAGCAATACACCCAGGGGGCACTAAGATGTACCATGATTTATGTCTCCAGTATTGGTGTACGGGGATGAAGGGGGATGTGGTGCAGTTTGTATCGAGATGTCTCACGTGCCAGCAGGTTAAGGCTGAGCACCAGAGACCTAAGGGTTTGTTACAGCCATTGCTAGTGGCTGAGTGGAAGTGGGAGTTTGTTACTATGGATTTTGTGATGGGTCTTCCAAAGTCACCTAAAGGTCATGATGCAATTTGGGTTGTTGTTGACAGGTTGACAAAGTCCACACATTTCCTACCGATTAGAGCGACTGATTCAGTGGATGTTCTCAGTAGGTTGTATATCCAAGAGATTGTGCGACTACATGGGATTCCTGTTTCTATTGTTTCAGACAGAGACCCACGTTTCACTGCATGGTTTTGGTAGAGTCTTCAGACAGCCTGGGGGACTCAGCTACTATTTAGTACTGCTTTCCACCCTCAGACTAACGGCCAGTCAGAGTGTACTATTCAGATACTTGAGGACATGCTTAGAGCATGTGTTATAGACTTCAAGGGTAACTGGGAAGATCACCTTACTTTAGTAGAGATTGCCTATAACAATAGTTATCAGTCTAGTATTGAGATGACATCTTTTAAGGCGTTGTATGGTAGGCGGTGTCGTTCACTAGTATGTTGGACTGAGGTAGGGGAGACAACAGTCTTAGGGCCTGACATAGTCAGTGAGACCACGGACAAGATACAAGTGATTAGACAACATCTGTTGATGGCACAGAGCCACCAAAAGAGTTATGCAGACAGGAGGCGACGACCTCTATCATTTGATGTTGGGGGACATATGTTCCTCAAGGTAGCCCCACGATGGGGATTGAGGAGATTCGAGGGTAGCAGGAAACTATCACCATGGTTTATAGGACCATTTGAGATCCTTGAGAAGGTTGGTGAGGTGGCCTATAAGCTAGCATTACCGCCACAGCTATCTGGGGTTCATGATGTCTTCCATGTGTTGATGTTGAGGAAATACGAGCCTAACCCTTCACATGTGCTAGATTGGGTAGATCTTCAAGTGGAGGGTGATGTTTCTTATGATGAGAGGCCTATAGAGGTATTAGACTTGAGGGACCAAGTTTTGACGGACAAGAGCATCCCTTTGGTCAAGGTTCTTTGGAACCATCATGGGGTCGAGGAGGCTACTTGGAAGCGTGAAGCTAAAGTTCGTGCTAGGTATCTAGAGTTGTTTATTCATAGAGGTACATTTTTAAATTTTGGGACAAAATTTCTTTAAGAGGGGAAGGATGTAGAGATCTGAAAGTGAGGATAAATTTTTCAGTTTTGCCGGTAGGACACTATTCTTGTACCATATGCCGGTAGGACACTACATACGCATCATTTAAGAATAAATCATATTTAAGAGCATAATTTGAGTATGTCATAGAAGAGAAACATGCTTAGAATATTAAAATACACCCACTGTGTAAATTTGAGCCAAAAAAAATAATTTCAAAAATTGGACAAAAAGGGTATCCTAGGTGGCCTAGGTAGGACCGGCCAAACCCCGCCACTAGCGAAAATATATAGTTTTGAAACTTTTCATTTAAAATAATTTTAAGAACTTTGGTTAAAATAAAATGTCGAATTGAGGTGTTTTAGGGCGAGTTGTAGTGCAACGGGGTCCAGAATTCATCAAGGGCAAAAGGGTCATTTTGCACCTTTGCCTCTCCACTATTATTACAGCCCCTTTAGTGTAAAAATATCAATGTTTGGGCTGAGAAAGGTCAGTACATGTTTTTGGAGTAAAAAATGAAGGAAACCCTAGGTTCTTCAAACTTCAAGCCACAAAAACTCATTCCTAGGCCAAGATTCTTGTAAGACTTCGTTTTAATAAGTTGTTCCTCTGAACCAGGGCTATATTCTCACTGATCGGTTCGGCTGTAAAGTGAACACAACTCTCTTGGTTTGAGAAAAATCATTTTAGGTATGATATTTTCCAAAGTTGGGAATATATTTAGGTTTTCTTGTCTTCCTATGTGTTGATTGGATGATTTAGGTGTCTACTTGATGTTAGAAAATCATTTAGTTGGTAGTTGCTTTGAAAACTTAGAATTTATGGTTGAAGTACTTTTGTGTTTTTTTGAATTTGTTGACAAAAATTGTTGCTATGGTAAAAGTGTATATTGCTTATGTGTTGGATTATTATATTCTAGGTTATATTCATGTAGAGAAACTCTTGTGGTTTGAGAGTTATAATTTATTACATGAGTTAGTAGTTGTTTATTTGTAGTTTTTTTGAGAAATTGTGAAAGTAATGAATATGAAGTTTGATCATATGTTTAATCCATTGAATGGTGCTTCACATTCATGTAGATAANAAAATTCGGGGCGTGACAGCTTTAAACCTATTTAAGTTTAATTTTAATCATAAAGATGATTATGTTAAAAATATGGAAGAAATAGAATTCTCTGATATTGAAACTAAATTGCAGAACTGAGATATACCCCAGTACCCCACTAAGAAAATCTATAATATTGGCACTTTTGATTTTAAATCAAGTTTAACTATTAAAATGATTGAAATGACTATTCTTTTTTATCAGAATGAAGATATTTTACAATTGTTAACTGAAAGAGAAGTCCTAAAGGCTCAAGATAATAATTATAAATTTCTACATATTGGATTAGTTCAAGTTGCTTTAAAACCTTTAACTCTTCAAGGATTAAATACCTATTTTAAGAGATGCTAGACGTCCTAATTTTGATCAATCTTTAATGAGAGTTATGCAATCCAGCTTAAGTATTGGTTCTGTTTATTTTAACTTTTTTTCCTAATCTTTTTGTATCTTTAATAGATAAGAATATTTTAGATGTTTTAACATACAATATTAAAACTTATGGTTACAATTATAAAGATGACATAGATATAATTGTGTTTGCTTATAGAGTATATTATAAAGTCATGAATACTTTATGTCCTGAAGCTAAACTTCCCAACCTTAAAGGTCAAACAACTTTAATTGAAACTGACATGGTTAAAAATAAAATTGAAGTCCCTAAAACCATTAAATGGTCAGAAATCCAATTTTTAGAAACCTGGCAATTGGAGTTGTNGCAGTATTCACGGGCTGACGGGGGCGGACTATGAAGCGAGAAACGGGTGGCATAGAGTTGCATGGGTGTGTCATGCATATTGACATTACATAGCATTGAGAGATTACGGGGTTGTATCTTTTAAAAATGTATACTTGCACATACCATGTCTTAAATTTGTTCGTAACATTAGCATTTTGTCATACCAGCAGTTGAGCTGACCCATTTGTAGAATATCATATTACTAACGAGGCTCTCGATACTTGAGAGTTGAGGAAGTCTTAAAAGAAGGAGGGAAAAGGGACTTGAATGGATATTTGCCCTTTGGGCATATTTTGTATGTATGGGCATAAACCCAAATGACTTGTATTTCAATTTAGAAAAGTAATGGTTTATAGACCTTGGATCATTTTAAAGTGAAAGGGTGTAAACCCAATTGATATGTAAGATATTTTTATGTAATGAGTATCATATGTGTATATTGGGAAATTGGATATGCATGTTGAGAACAAGGGATGTATGTTTAATTTACATGGGTTGTGGCCACCAAGTGAGGGTGGGTTGTGATATAATAATGCATATGAAATATTGTGAATATTAGGTGGAAAAAAGGCTTGGAAACAAAAGAGGTTATGTCGAAATTTTATGAAACATTAAAAGACTTGTTAAGTGTATAAAACACCTTTTAACTTGGTGTGAAGGATGTCAAAAGGGAGGGTTTTGAAACCTTGAAGAAATAGACTAAAAATGGAAGAAAAGTGGCTTGAAAAACTTTGAAAAAAACATGGGAAATGAATGAAAAACCAATTTATCCAACCTAATGACCTTTCATTTACTTTTCTTTTCTATTTTCACTCACTCCCCGAGTTTGTGAAAATTCGGGGCGTGACAGCTTTAAACCTATTTAAGTTTAATTTTAATCATAAAGATGATTATGTTAAAAATATGGAAGAAATAGAATTCTCTGATATTGAAACTAAATTGCAGAACTGAGATATACCCCAGTACCCCACTAAGAAAATCTATAATATTGGCACTTTTGATTTTAAATCAAGTTTAACTATTAAAATGATTGAAATGACTATTCTTTTTTATCAGAATGAAGATATTTTACAATTGTTAACTGAAAGAGAAGTCCTAAAGGCTCAAGATAATAATTATAAATTTCTACATATTGGATTAGTTCAAGTTGCTTTAAAACCTTTAACTCTTCAAGGATTAAATACCTATTTTAAGAGATGCTAGACGTCCTAATTTTGATCAATCTTTAATGAGAGTTATGCAATCCAGCTTAAGTATTGGTTCTGTTTATTTTAACTTTTTTTCCTAATCTTTTTGTATCTTTAATAGATAAGAATATTTTAGATGTTTTAACATACAATATTAAAACTTATGGTTACAATTATAAAGATGACATAGATATAATTGTGTTTGCTTATAGAGTATATTATAAAGTCATGAATACTTTATGTCCTGAAGCTAAACTTCCCAACCTTAAAGGTCAAACAACTTTAATTGAAACTGACATGGTTAAAAATAAAATTGAAGTCCCTAAAACCATTAAATGGTCAGAAATCCAATTTTTAGAAACCTGGCAATTGGAGTTGTGGTCCCTAAAAAACCTGAGATAAATGAGGAAATAACTCAGATCGCTCAACCATCTGAGGGTGATGTTATGATAAAATTTGCTAGAACTAATTCTAGAAATTATTTAAAATCTTTTGATAAATCAAAAACTTCATCAGCTCATNAAGGTCATGATGCAATTTGGGTTGTTGTTGACAGGTTGACAAAGTCCACACATTTCCTACCGATTAGAGCGACTGATTCAGTGGATGTTCTCAGTAGGTTGTATATCCAAGAGATTGTGCGACTACATGGGATTCCTGTTTCTATTGTTTCAGACAGAGACCCACGTTTCACTGCATGGTTTTGGTAGAGTCTTCAGACAGCCTGGGGGACTCAGCTACTATTTAGTACTGCTTTCCACCCTCAGACTAACGGCCAGTCAGAGTGTACTATTCAGATACTTGAGGACATGCTTAGAGCATGTGTTATAGACTTCAAGGGTAACTGGGAAGATCACCTTACTTTAGTAGAGATTGCCTATAACAATAGTTATCAGTCTAGTATTGAGATGACATCTTTTAAGGCGTTGTATGGTAGGCGGTGTCGTTCACTAGTATGTTGGACTGAGGTAGGGGAGACAACAGTCTTAGGGCCTGACATAGTCAGTGAGACCACGGACAAGATACAAGTGATTAGACAACATCTGTTGATGGCACAGAGCCACCAAAAGAGTTATGCAGACAGGAGGCGACGACCTCTATCATTTGATGTTGGGGGACATATGTTCCTCAAGGTAGCCCCACGATGGGGATTGAGGAGATTCGAGGGTAGCAGGAAACTATCACCATGGTTTATAGGACCATTTGAGATCCTTGAGAAGGTTGGTGAGGTGGCCTATAAGCTAGCATTACCGCCACAGCTATCTGGGGTTCATGATGTCTTCCATGTGTTGATGTTGAGGAAATACGAGCCTAACCCTTCACATGTGCTAGATTGGGTAGATCTTCAAGTGGAGGGTGATGTTTCTTATGATGAGAGGCCTATAGAGGTATTAGACTTGAGGGACCAAGTTTTGACGGACAAGAGCATCCCTTTGGTCAAGGTTCTTTGGAACCATCATGGGGTCGAGGAGGCTACTTGGAAGCGTGAAGCTAAAGTTCGTGCTAGGTATCTAGAGTTGTTTATTCATAGAGGTACATTTTTAAATTTTGGGACAAAATTTCTTTAAGAGGGGAAGGATGTAGAGATCTGAAAGTGAGGATAAATTTTTCAGTTTTGCCGGTAGGACACTATTCTTGTACCATATGCCGGTAGGACACTACATACGCATCATTTAAGAATAAATCATATTTAAGAGCATAATTTGAGTATGTCATAGAAGAGAAACATGCTTAGAATATTAAAATACACCCACTGTGTAAATTTGAGCCAAAAAAAATAATTTCAAAAATTGGACAAAAAGGGTATCCTAGGTGGCCTAGGTAGGACCGGCCAAACCCGGCCACTAGCGAAAATATATAGTTTTGAAACTTTTCATTTAAAATAATTTTAAGAACTTTGGTTAAAATAAAATGTCGAATTGAGGTGTTTTAGGGCGAGTTGTAGTGCAACGGGGTCCAGAATTCATCAAGGGCAAAAGGGTCATTTTGCACCTTTGCCTCTCCACTATTATTACAGCCCCTTTAGTGTAAAAATATCAATGTTTGGGCTGAGAAAGGTCAGTACATGTTTTTGGAGTAAAAAATGAAGGAAACCCTAGGTTCTTCAAACTTCAAGCCACAAAAACTCATTCCTAGGCCAAGATTCTTGTAAGACTTCGTTTTAATAAGTTGTTCCTCTGAACCAGGGCTATATTCTCACTGATCGGTTCGGCTGTAAAGTGAACACAACTCTCTTGGTTTGAGAAAAATCATTTTAGGTATGATATTTTCCAAAGTTGGGAATATATTTAGGTTTTCTTGTCTTCCTATGTGTTGATTGGATGATTTAGGTGTCTACTTGATGTTAGAAAATCATTTAGTTGGTAGTTGCTTTGAAAACTTAGAATTTATGGTTGAAGTACTTTTGTGTTTTTTTGAATTTGTTGACAAAAATTGTTGCTATGGTAAAAGTGTATATTGCTTATGTGTTGGATTATTATATTCTAGGTTATATTCATGTAGAGAAACTCTTGTGGTTTGAGAGTTATAATTTATTACATGAGTTAGTAGTTGTTTATTTGTAGTTTTTTTGAGAAATTGTGAAAGTAATGAATATGAAGTTTGATCATATGTTTAATCCATTGAATGGTGCTTCACATTCATGTAGATAAGGTGTTTGATGAAATGTTTCATAGAATGCACATTGAAAAAAATCAAGGCATCTTGACGTACATGAATCCTTGGAACATAGTGTGGGTTGAGCACTTGGTGCTATGCATTATGAGGGTGTAGATCCTGTGGTGAAAAACCCAAAATCTGGCCAATGGCAGTATTCACGGGCTGACGGGGGCGGACTATGAAGCGAGAAACGGGTGGCATAGAGTTGCATGGGTGTGTCATGCATATTGACATTACATAGCATTGAGAGATTACGGGGTTGTATCTTTTAAAAATGTATACTTGCACATACCATGTCTTAAATTTGTTCGTAGCATTAGCATTTTGTCATACCAGCAGTTGAGCTGACCCATTTGTAGAATATCATATTACTAACGAGGCTCTCGATACTTGAGAGTTGAGGAAGTCTTAAAAGAAGGAGGGAAAAGGGACTTGAATGGATATTTGCCCTTTGGGCATATTTTGTATGTATGGGCATAAACCCAAATGACTTGTATTTCAATTTAGAAAAGTAATGGTTTATAGACCTTGGATCATTTTAAAGTGAAAGGGTGTAAACCCAATTGATATGTAAGATATTTTTATGTAATGAGTATCATATGTGTATATTGGGAAATTGGATATGCATGTTGAGAACAAGGGATGTATGTTTAATTTACATGGGTTGTGGCCACCAAGTGAGGGTGGGTTGTGATATAATAATGCATATGAAATATTGTGAATATTAGGTGGAAAAAAGGCTTGGAAACAAAAGAGGTTATGTCGAAATTTTATGAAACATTAAAAGACTTGTTAAGTGTATAAAACACCTTTTAACTTGGTGTGAAGGATGTCAAAAGGGAGGGTTTTGAAACCTTGAAGAAATAGACTAAAAATGGAAGAAAAGTGGCTTGAAAAACTTTGAAAAAAACATGGGAAATGAATGAAAAACCAATTTATCCAACCTAATGACCTTTCATTTACTTTTCTTTTCTATTTTCACTCACTCCCCGAGTTTGTGAAAATTCGGGGCGTGACAGCTTTAAACCTATTTAAGTTTAATTTTAATCATAAAGATGATTATGTTAAAAATATGGAAGAAATAGAATTCTCTGATATTGAAACTAAATTGCAGAACTGAGATATACCCCAGTACCCCACTAAGAAAATCTATAATATTGGCACTTTTGATTTTAAATCAAGTTTAACTATTAAAATGATTGAAATGACTATTCTTTTTTATCAGAATGAAGATATTTTACAATTGTTAACTGAAAGAGAAGTCCTAAAGGCTCAAGATAATAATTATAAATTTCTACATATTGGATTAGTTCAAGTTGCTTTAAAACCTTTAACTCTTCAAGGATTAAATACCTATTTTAAGAGATGCTAGACGTCCTAATTTTGATCAATCTTTAATGAGAGTTATGCAATCCAGCTTAAGTATTGGTTCTGTTTATTTTAACTTTTTTTCCTAATCTTTTTGTATCTTTAATAGATAAGAATATTTTAGATGTTTTAACATACAATATTAAAACTTATGGTTACAATTATAAAGATGACATAGATATAATTGTGTTTGCTTATAGAGTATATTATAAAGTCATGAATACTTTATGTCCTGAAGCTAAACTTCCCAACCTTAAAGGTCAAACAACTTTAATTGAAACTGACATGGTTAAAAATAAAATTGAAGTCCCTAAAACCATTAAATGGTCAGAAATCCAATTTTTAGAAACCTGGCAATTGGAGTTGTGGTCCCTAAAAAACCTGAGATAAATGAGGAAATAACTCAGATCGCTCAACCATCTGAGGGTGATGTTATGATAAAATTTGCTAGAACTAATTCTAGAAATTATTTAAAATCTTTTGATAAATCAAAAACTTCATCAGCTCATTATACTCCTTTAAGAAAATCTTCTTTCTCGGTCCAAAATCGAAGAAGAGATAAAGAACCTATAATTGAAGGAATTAAAATTTCAAAAAATAATATTTCACATGGTATATACAGATCAGTTAATGAATCTTCTCTAAAAGAAAACTTTGATCCAACCTCATCCGAAATCGGATTCCAACTATAGTTTCTTTAGATTTATACCCAAGAGAATTACAGTTGATAAAAGAAACCTGTAATAAAGAATTTTATCTTCCTAAATATGAAGAATTTAGAAATTGGTATTTTAAAACAATGAGTTCGGAAGAACTTCAAAATTATAAAGAATTGTTTTACCTTTATATAAAAAGGGAAAAAAAGGATAATTCCTTTTGTTAATTGGTTTTTGAACTATTATGTTCCTCCTACTAAAGAGCATTTAAATGTGATAGAAATATTTCAACATAAATGGGAAATGATGGATGGAAAAACTATAAATAGTGTTTATTCACCGACAACTGAACTAGTAAAATTACATCTAAATAACTCTAAAGAAATTTTTATAAATGTTTGTTATATAGGCAACACTATTTCCCTAAAACAAAATAATTATACCAATGTTTGTATACAGGCTATAGGCCAGCATTTGACTAAAATTGGGAACTTAATAAATTCACAACAAGATTCGTCTTGACAATCCCTTAAGGATAATAACTTTGAACAAGTCAATATCAAACCACCAGTTGATACTTCTACCTTTAATGTTCTTAATAAAGTTGAAGATGAGTTCATAAATGCACTCAAAGATAAATTAAAAGGATGTATTTTTGGCAAAAATTTTATTCTGGCCAGATGCTAGTAATGAATTTTGGAAAGAAAAATTTATATCAGGATTGCCCAACTTATTTGCTGAAAAAATTAGAATTCACTTAAAGCAAAATCAAGGAGGATTTAAAATCCCTTATGAAAATTATATTTATGGGGAACTAATTTCTAAATATATTTCAAAAGGATTAGCTCTCTGTAATGATTTAAATCTTAAAGCTTAACTTAAGAGACAAAGATTAACTGGAAGAAAAGAATTTGGAGAATTCTATAATCAATTTGCTTATAATCTTGATATTCCAAAAGATAAGGTTTCTAGTAAAAAAAAACCTTACACTAAGCCTTATAAAAAAGGTAGAAAACTCTACAAAAAGAGTTATATTAAGAAACAAGAAAAGATTAATAAACCCACTAAAAAATCTAAAGATAAGAAGCCTCTTCTTAAATGTTTTAAGTGTGGAAAGAAAGGTCATATTGCTTCCAAATGTTCAACTAAACAACGTATTAATGAATTAATTAATGATGAGGACTTCAAAGAGAAAATCTTTAAAATTGTACTAAACTCAAAAAGTGAATTAGAAGATAATTCTGATAGTTTCTCTTCTGAAGATTACCATATTAATGAAATTAGTAATTTATCTTCAAAAACAGAAATTTTAGAACAAGATAAAACTTGTTCTTCACATTGTAAAGCAGAAAACGATTATTATAAAGTCATTTTAGCTATGAATGGATTGAGTATAAATACTTTGACTAAGTCTCAAACATTTATTATTGATCTTATAGATAAAATTCAAGATCCAGATTCTAAAAGAAAAGCTATTGAACAATATTTAGAGATAAATCCAGAAGAAAAGAGACATAATTTGTCTCAACCGTATTGCTTAAAGGGAGTCCTTAATAGAACTGAAAGTGACATGAGTGATAACCCTCTCCATATAAAGGAAGTCTTGCCTATTACGGTTCAAGGCTTAAAGAAAGAAGTTCAAAATGTCAAAGAAGACATAAAAGTCATAAAGGTTAGACTCTTAGCTTTAGAAAAATTGCCACTTAAAGAAGTGACATTAAGGATGATAAAGAATCACCATCTTCCAATAATGAATACTTAAATGTATTAGAAAAAATAACTTATCAAAAATGGTATGTTAAAATCATATTAGTTATAAATTCTGAATTTACTGTCGAAACTATTGCTTTAATTGACAGTGGAGCAGATATGAACATCATAAAAACAAGATTAATTATGACTAAATATTTTGAGAAAACTACTCACTCAGTAAGCACTGCTGATGGTTCAAAATTAAATATAAATTTTAAACTATCAAATATATTTGTATGTAACCAAAAAATTTGTATTCTTACAACTTTTATGCTTATTAATAATTTAAATTAATTGGTGATTTTGGGAACATCATTCTTATCTTTAATCGAACCTATAGAAAAAATCAATTATAAAGGAATTTTGACTACCATAAATGGTCAACAGATATTATTTGAGTTTATAACTCCACCTCAAATAAAGTTAATAAATAAATAAAAGAAAATCTGATTTATAAAGAAACCAAATAAATTTCTCATCAACTTCTAATATATTGAGAAGTAGTGTTTATTTTGCACGAAATATTCAAGAAGTTCCAGAAATGAGTCCTAATTTAGATTCATTTTCTTTGGACTTTATTGTCAAATCTCCAGAACTTCTTAACTGTATGTGATCATGCTACTGGTAAATTCATTACAACCAGATTTACTGGCCAATTAAGAGGCTAGTGGGATAGTTAATTAAATCAAGTTCAAAGAAATGAAATATTAAATGCAGTCAAGATAACAACAGTAGAAAATGGAAGTATAATTACTTAAGAGATGCTAAATTTTTCTTCTTGGTAGTGTTGGTGGTGGGGTTGTCATCGGGGTTGGTGGTGGTGGTGGAGTTGGGGTTGAATGTGGAGAGGAGGAGAGAGGAAATGGTGGATTTACAACGAGTGGATTGGATGATAGAAGAAATTTGAGGTGGGTTTGGATATGCGTCTGAGATGGGTTGATTTTGGTTCTTTGGTCGTCTGTATGTAATTTGTTCCGCTATTCTTGAATTTTCTGAAGCTACTACTGCCATGGTTGAGTAGTATAGAGAGAGAAAGAGAGAGAGTAGTAGCAGTGGAGGGTATTGGGAGAATGGAGCTATAACTAGTGTGGGAAGAAGTGATTCAGAGTGAGAGAGATAGAGAGGGATGGAATTCGAAGAATGGAATACTGGGGTTACATACAATGGGGTTGTGTGAGCATATATGTTTATTTATTTTTTTTTGTATGATGCATACTTTAGTACCGTACTAAAAAAACATTTTAACCATAAATTTTATGTTAATTTACTTATGATTTAATTTTAAAATTAATAATATAATATTTTATGTGCTATGCTCTGATTTGAGAAAAAAATAAGGCATATATTCTAAAAAATAATTTTTTACACCTTAGTTAGACTTTCTTTGGGTCAGAAGCAGATGTTCGATGAAATAATCAGTTTAAATGAGCATATTTCTTTAGATGGGTTGGTTAGGTCTGGTGGGGCCTCCTCTTGTCACCTTGTTGGCTATGTGGGTGACTAACTGTCTATTAACAACCACTAAACACCAATCTAAAGCACTGGAATTTGTAAATCAACTTGTGTCCTGTGCTTTCTTTTTTGGCTTTTCAAAGCAAGGAAATTATCAGAGGAAAAAGTTCTCTCTCTCTTACTTTCTCTTTCTGTCTTTCTCTATAATAGTTTAGTTGTTTGAAGTTGTGCTGGAGTTTTACTGGCATAAATTATTGTTAGTCAATTCCAAGTTGACCAATAGTGAGATATTTCCGTCCAAAAACGGGGAGGATTTCTTTTTTTTCTGTGGGTGGAATTGATGCACCTTCCATCCATTCATCTTTTCCGTTCATCTCTCCTTACATACAAAGCCGTGAAAAACCATTTATCCTCTATTATTTTTGACCCTCTAGTTGCCGTCCCATTCACTTAATTTTCTATCAAATTAAAAAAAGGGTGAGTCTACACTTTACCCATTTCTTAATTTATGTGTAATAATTTCTTCACGCACGGACTATAAAGGTATGTGCATAAAGAATTAATAGTGTACTCAAAAAGCCAAGATTTTTTATGAAAAACCCAAAAAATAAAAAACAAAAATAGCATTTGGATGGTGTCCCATCCGTGAAATCGCAAGGTAGAAAAAATGAGGTGCAGAGATTACAACAATTATGTCCTTACCGTATATTATACGAACCACAGTTATGTTTTAGTCATGTGAGGTAGTCTAAATTTGACTCCAAATGTGTCTTCTCTGGAAAACATCGAGTAATGGGCCCCTTCTTCTTTACTTTTCTGTCATATTATCATTACTAAAAGTTTAAAAAACAAATTTCGTTATTGTTGTCGACTTTTACTCTATTTGTGAATAAAAAGTCTTAAAAACATTTTCTTATCTTATAGCCTTTTATTATATTTTTAAGTATTTTTATTATATTTATAAACATTTTTATTATTATTTTGGTATACAACAATAGTTATTATAATAATAGTAAAAACATTCATAAATATGATAAATTATTCTCAAAAATAATAATTTTTTTGTACCAAAAAAAAGTTAAAAATAATTGTCACAACAGTAATAAAAATACATACAACAATTATAAAAACCCTCATAAATGTTATAATCACCCACAAAACTGATAATTTTTTTTTGTTATAAAACAACTCACAAAAATTGAAAGAACATCTATTAAAATAGCAAAATTTGGAGATATGATACAAAATTTTTTTTGTCAGTAACGTAATTGTGACGCCTGAAAAATCGAGAGTCCTTTGTCAATTCGTTGATCATTCATCAACACGTGAATATTGTGTAACTCGATATCACATCATTATGCACCATTTACCAGAATTCATAATTTAACAAAATTCGGACAGAGTCTCTTTTGTACAGATAGCCTTACCCAAAACACAACTTATGCAATCATACAACTTTTAATCACATGACCTATCTAAAGTTCAATATACATCGATTCATACTCTCACATTATGAATTTATGCATCAAACATAATTAATACAAGTTAGATTACAATCATTTCCATAGATTTACATGTTCAAAATCGAATTTCACAAAAGTTTTATAAAACAAGGTTTAAAAGCTACAAGTCGGTTTTTCTTCATCCTTGAGGCCCCAAATAAGAGCCATCCTCCGGTTTATAACCCACACCTGAAATGTTTTTTTGCATAAAGGGTGAGTCACTCTTAATAGAGTATCTCCTAAAGAGGCTACTCCCCAACCTAAATACATATGAAATGTTTACATGTAACATTCAACAAGCAACAATCATTCCAATTAAGAATGTGTAATTCAATGTCAGATATTATCATGTCATGTCATGAAATGAGGTGAGACTCACTCATGCACTTCAATCCGAGCCCTTAGCGACTCCCGTAACACATGCAATGCCAATGTGTATGAATCCTCCATTTATGTTACACGTCAATTGACTATTATAAATATTTGTGTCTTTCTTAGGGTAGGTATTTATGGACATACACCAACGAGTACCCAAACGACACAAAATTCATAGTGTTTGATCAAATCATACACACACAAGCTAAATTCGATGTCTCCGTACATATGCAATGTAATTAATCATTGAAATATCAATATCATGTCCAATATATAATGAATATCATATAACCTATTTCAACCATATTTCAACACATTCCATGGGCAATTATATCCAAAGCACATAATTTTCATAAATCATTACAATGTCAATACATCATCAAGCATATATCAACATTTTTATCCAACAACAATTTTCAAGCATATTTTCATATAATCTCATGCAATTAACACACTTTATTTAATCAAACACCTTCAAGGCACCAAAACATGTAATCACATAAAATGTCCAAATTCATCACATAACTCAAGAAATCACATTAAATGATTTCTACATACCCCATTTATCCAAACTTCAAAGAAATCACAAGTTAAAAAATTCTAATTACCAATTCATACAAGTATTAAATTTACCCATTTCATATAGTCATGATAGCTTAGAAATAAACTTAGTTAAGATGAAAACCCTACCTCTTGAAGCGTAAAACAATGCTAGGAAGCTCCAAGAACCCATATCTCACCCAAAATCAAGCTTTCCCCAAAAACCCAGCCTTTGAACTTTGGTGAAACCCATCTTTTCTGGTATATAGACATAGCCGTCGTCATATAAATTGACTTTAATACTTGGCCCGAAGAATTCTAACCAGCAGAATTCTATAGATCGTAGAGAGAAGTCTTAAATCTTGATTTTTTTTCTTTCTTTCCCTCTCTTCCTCTTCCAACATTAAGCCCAAATAGAATAGAATGGAGAGAAATCATATTTTTATCTCCTATTTATACCTTTTAATGTTTGGTCTACGTCGCGCCACGCGTTCCTTATTCCTAGTCGTTTTCGCTTCAAAACGATGAAATTTTGTCTCGATTTAAGTTCAAAATATTTTTATATGAACTTTCCTTAAATTATTTTAAAATTTTATTTTTGGAATCGTTTTTGAGGTCACTAGACACCTGATTGCCTCGAAAAAGGCAAAAAAATTTGACTATCTCAAAATTCGATGAAAATTGTTTGGATAATTAGATTTTGCGAAATGAAATCAACGGTAAGATCCGTTTCATCATCCAAGCTCTAGAAAAAAATCAGGTTTTCAACCTGCACTATAGTGGCAACTTACCGTTTTTCCCTTTTTCATAAAAAGTTTAAATTTTTTCGAGTTTTACAGTAATCAAATTCTACTAAAATGATCAAAAACTTTTAAATATAATTTTTTTTTCATGATTTGTATTTTAGTCTTTTAATTATTTTAAATTTATATGCTTGCATTTAATTTTTTTAGTTATAGTAGACATATTAATCATATCTTTCAATCACACTCACTAAATGTTTTAATTATAATAAAAAAAAAATTAGACAAGATAAATTATTGCTATATATAAACCATAAACAATTGATGCATAGTAGAGAATATAATTATTCCATATAGAAATTTTTTCTAATTTGTTCCATCTCAAATAACCAAATAATAGGACTTGTGATTCAAGTATGGATCATATTTGAGATCACAAATAAAAATAGGTGAGAATTGAAGCCAAAGGATATACTAGTGTCCTACCATAAATTTGGTTTTTTCGGTAAGTTTGCTAACATGATTTTAGTAAGAATTAGTAAACGAAGCGAGAATGTTGTGTATTGAGATAATCTATTTAGTGTTATATTATTTTATCTTTCCTAGATCTATTGAATATAAAGATCCAAATTTTTATACATGTTTTCTTTCCAAAAGAAGCATACACAATGATTCCAAGTGTGCATGACTGAGATTTAAAGAGAAAAAGATAGAAAAAATGCAAAAAAAAAAAAAAGGATTAATTTGTTGGATTAGTGTAAAGTTGGGAGATTGTTGAGTAAATATCTCTGTTTATGGGAGGATAAATGCAAAATTGGAAAAATTACTAAATAAATATGGTCAATTACCAAGATTATTGAGTACATATCTTAATATACTATGAATCAATGATAAGTATTATGGATATTTGTCACTGTTTTAGTCTATTTTTATGTAATCAATATACATTAATTTAGTGTATTATATAAACAATGTGTTTATTATTGACTGCCAAAATAACTATTTACACTACAATAATAAGGATTTTTTGTGACAAATTTTTTACAGCGATTGTGTTCGCTGTCACAAAAGACGTGTTTGAGACAATTTTTTGTATCATCTGTGTTTGCCGTCACAAAAAGTTTGTTTGTATTAATATTTTGTTAATATTTGTGGTAGCTATTTTTCCTGCCATAAATAGTGTCATAAATTCAAAAGAAATTTTTTTACTTGAGGCAACTATTTTTCCTGCAGCAAATAATATTTCATAAATTCAAAAGAATTTTTTATATTTATGACAGCTATTTTTCCCGTCATATATAATATTTCATAAAATATTAAAATGTTGTTTTAGATTAAAAAACAGTTTATAGTTTAAAGAAGAAAAACTTTAAAAAAAATTTATATTAGCCACAACTATTTTTTATGTTACAAGTTATATTTTATAAAATTATGTAGTTTTACATCAAAAGATAATTTCTAATTCAAAGAAAAAAAATTAAACTCTACAAAGTCAATTTTTTATATCAAAACAAGGGATGCCAAAATATGACATGACTCGTTAACACGACATAAAATTAGTGGGTTTGAATCTTCCTTAAGCCACCTATTAAAAAAATGAGTGGACCCAACACACTATAATTATAAACGAATCAGGTATTAGTGAAACTAATTAGAAGAAATGTATACGATATAATTCAGGTATATACCATTTACATTATTGAACAAGCGGTTCAGAGAAATATTGTAACGCCCCAAAAACCCCCCGTGGGTGACATTACATTCTAAAAACCATTTACCGTATGAGAGCATTAAGTAAAATTCATCACGACGAAAGTTTCATTCATCAACCATTCATATTTTAACAAAATTTGGGCAGAGTCTCCTTTGTATGGGGAGCTCTACCCAAAACACAACCTGTACAATTATATTACAATTGACCACACCGGGTCCACATATGCATAACTATTGACCACACCGGGTCCATTTTTCCATCATAAAATAAACTTGCATTCATCATATGTCATATCCACACTATCATCCCAAATTAATAGGTCTAATCTTGGCCTTTACATCTCCAAAATGTAATAATATAACGCAGC
>CAUOFW020000792.1:940621-954258 GCA_963454935.2 Ilex paraguariensis
CCTCCCAAGTGAGCGTATAAGCGTCCTTCCTTTTCTTCACTGACTCCCACCAGTAATCGGCCTCCCCTTCCAACAAATAGGTAGCCAAGCCAACCCGAAGGTCCCCGGCGATCCCCATACCATCACAAATTTTTTTCACCCGGCGGATCCATCTATCCGCATCTAAGGGATTGGAGCTCCCTTGGAAGGTGGGTGGGTGTTGCCGTAGAAATTCTCGAAGAGCTACCATCCTTCGGTTCTCATCGCCGTTGCCCGGTACTTGGACTAAAGGACGAACTCCACCGTTGTGGTGGTTGTTCCCACCTGGTTGTTGCACTAGGGTGGTGAGTTCCCTTAAACATTGGTAAATACCCTGTATGGCGTCGAGAGGTGGTGGAGGTGGTGGATTTGCTTGACCACCACGCCCACGACCACGTCCACGTACCCGTTCACCGTCCATCCTGCATATCAATTCACACTTTAGTTTCATTGATGTACAAGACATCCTAAATATCACTTTAATCTAAAGCATAAGGTTCATATAAAATTAGACCAACAATTTCCTTCAACTTAATCCTACTTCCCTAGTGGTACTCCATAACCTACAGCTCCCATGTAAGACCTAAAGCCTTGGCTCTGATACCAATTCTGTAACGCCCCAAAAACCCCCGTGGGTGACATTACATTCTAAAAACTATTTACCGTATAAGAGCATTAAGTAAAATTCATCACGACGAAAGTTTCATTCATCAACCATTCATATTTTTACAAAATTTGGGCAGAGTCTCCTTTGTACGGGGAGCTCTACCCAAAACACAACCTGTACAATTATATTACAATTGACCACACCGGGTCCACATATGCATAACTATTGACCACACCGGGTCCATTTCTCCATCATAAAATAAACTTGCATTCATCATATGTCATATCCACACTATCATCCCAAATTAATAGGTCTAATCTTGGCCTTTACATCTCCAAAATGTAATAATATAACGCAGCGGAAATAACAGAAATGAACTAGAGTTCAAAAGGATATTCTAAGCATAATCTAGTCTAGAACAAAATAAAAGTGTCGCTCTAAGCGTCCACCTCGGGATCCACATCCCCGTCAAGCGGAGTCTTCCAATGGGTGGGCTCCTCGGCTCCTAACTCCTCCTCAAGTGTGAAATCTGAAAAAATTTTATTTGTAGGGGGTGAGCACGAAGCTCTGTAGCAAAATCCTCTCAACTCAAACAAGGTTTGAAAAACATAGCAAACGGTCGGTCTCATTTCACAACTAACATATATATAGGTTTGGAATGAAAACAGTGACATTTTAAAAGAGATCTCAAGTTTAAACAATAGCAATAATCAGTTAAAAGAATAAAGTGAGTTTAGCATCGATAAACAAAATTCTAATTTAAGCTATTTAAGAAGGGCTTCTCCCTAAGCATTGTCCCATACCAATGCATCGGCAAGAACGACCCAACTCCCGATTCCATGTATTTTTGGTTCATCCCCGTACCATGTATGTTGATTGCTTCTCGTGAATCTACCTAACGATCATGCCTAGTCCACCAATTCCAACCAACAATCACAAATCTCTTTAGGAAGGGCGTGTACCGTCTCCTACGGCATTGACGAAATCCTCCCAAGGTGTCTAGTATACTAACCCTTTTCCTCGGTGTATATGTGAACAATAGTGATCGCGAGCACAACAACGATCCACTACGAGCATTAGGCAACCATCTCACCCCCCATTGGGATAGACTAACCTCTAACACTCTACGGCATCTCTCGAAGGTAATCCAAGTCCATCACAACAACCATACAATGAGGAAATCAAGAATATTCACAATTCACAACAATTTCCCAAATATAGTAAAATCCCCAATTTTGTTTTCACATTTGTCATATAATCGAATAATCCAAGAAAATATGCAAGAGATCGTAATCTATATCATTGTGTTATACAATATTCAACACTAAAGTTTTAAAATCAAAGACAAAGAAGAAATTAGGAGAAAATCCCCTTTTCTTGAAAACTAGGGCTTTGAAAAAAAAAAAAAAAATCAATAGAGCTTTGGTGGTTACCCACCCTTCATATTGTTCAAAACATGGCATTTATTACAAATAGAACAAGAATCATGTATTTCATATTATATATATGAGAAGGAGAGTGAAGAAACATATATCTATATACATATATATATCTATATATATATATCTAGCCTCAATGTGAGAGATTGAGAGAAAATCCCCTACCTTAAATCAAGATTCCAAGCTAAGACCCAAGCTTCAAGACCTTCTTGCTCTCCTTTCTTTTCCTCTTAATCTTCTCCTCCTAGGGTTTCAAAAGATTTGGGTGAGAGGGTAGCAAGAATGGAAGAAAATGGGAGGAGAATGTATTCTTGAAGAATTTGAAGTTTTGATTTCTACAAGGTATAAATCCCTCTTGATTGGTATTTCTATCTTCCTCTCTTCCTCTAAAATGGTTCCTAGGGTTTGGAGGGGTGAAATGAATGCTAAAGGGACGACATTAGGTTTTTATAGGGCAAGAAAATCGAGCAAAACCCGATATTTTCTGTTCAGAAAAAATCGGGTTTCCTTCGTACTGTTCACAGATTTTTGGTGCGACTTCCAGGTCAGTTTTGACCCATGTAGAGGTCGAATTGGAAATTTTTCATTAAATACACGTTTGTAGCCCTAGAGGTCTACTAGTTCCTGTCAAAATTTCAGATCAATTGGACATCAAAATATAAAGTTATGATCAAAACACTAAGAAGTGTCTATCACCCCTTTTTACCCAATTTCACTCCAATTTGGTTTTACTTCTAAAAAACTTCCTAACTTCTAATACATCCCATATTACCTCTTCCAATGTTTTTCGACCTCCCGAATTCAATGGTAATGTTATTTTGATAAAAAAAAATTAATATATTTATTTAGTTACCCTTATCAATCTTAAACACATCCAAAAAAAAAATTAAGTTTGACCCAAAAGTCAATCCGTTCGAAACTCAAACTTCATGATTAATATTTCAACAATGATTCTAAGTTTTTATCCTCATTTTATTCATATTTGGAAAACTCTTAAGATATTAGTATTCTTATTTAATTTTAGTACAGGGTCTTACAATCCACCCCCCTTAAAGAAAGTTTCGTCCTCGAAACTTACCTCAAGTAGCGAACAAATATGGATATTTCTCTCGCATCTCCCACTCCGGTTCCCAAGTTGCTTCCTCTACGCCATGATGTTGCCACAGGACTTTCACCAGCTGGATTACCTTGTTGCGAAGCACTTTCTCCTGGATATCAAGAATCTTCACCGGCTGCTCTTCATAGGTGACTCCATCTTGCACTTCAATATCCTCCAAATCCACGACATGCGACGTATCTGGTTGACATTTCCTCAACATCGAAACGTGGAACACGTCATGAACTCCTGACAATGATACTGGTAGCCGNAAAAAAAATTAATATATTTATTTAGTTACCCTTATCAATCTTAAACACATCCAAAAAAAAAATTAAGTTTGACCCAAAAGTCAATCCGTTCGAAACTCAAACTTCATGATTAATATTTCAACAATGATTCTAAGTTTTTATCCTCATTTTATTCATATTTGGAAAACTCTTAAGATATTAGTATTCTTATTTAATTTTTGTATAGGGTCTTACAAATATTGCGTGACCATTTGTTGATGTATATTCTAATTTCTTTTAGTTCTTTATTATATATATTTATATAAATATCATTTCAGTATAGTAACAATAATTTTATATTTTTTTTAGATGTCACTGAAAGAGTAGATGGTTCGGAAAGGATGTTCAACTTTTTGCATTAATTTCTTGTACTCATGGATTGTTATGCTTTGTAAAAGTGCATATTGTTATGCTTTGAATTTATTACTTGAATTAATACAAATAACAAAAAAATAAAAAATTCTTCAAAAAGGGATTAAGTAGACATTATAGAATTTTTAAAGAATAATTAAGAAAATCAAAAGTTTTTCTCTTTAAGTCACTTTAAAAAGAATAAAGTAGACATTATAAAATTATTTAAGGATAAATAAGGAAATAAAAGTTTTTCACTTAAGTCACTTTTATTAGTTATATAGATAAATCCTCTTCTTTTTCAATTATCTGGCTTCCACTTATGCTTTGTTTGGTATGATAGAAAAATTGAATGATAGAAAGTAAGAGGCATAAATAAAATATCATGTTTGGTAAACAGAAAAAATAGGAAGGATGAAAAGGTGGATGAATTAACTTTCCTTTTAACTCACTAAAATTAATCCCTCCAAAATCAGGAAAAAAACTGGTTGACAAGTTAATTATGTATGTTGAAAATGTAAGTGATAAAATTCAACTTATATTATTGATTATTTGATACATAGATTTGATTTTTACATTTGTTTATTTGACTAGTTTTAATTACTTTTATTTTTTTTTATTAAAAATAATAATTACACCGTATCATGTGTGGCTCATTATAATATATTATATGTATGTGAAAATTTACATTAACAATGTTATTGAATAACTCACCTTAAGTAAAAATATCATGTTATACCATTATTTGACCCTTCATTAAAAAATCCTGACTCTGTCCTGGATAATAAAAATACATAATATCACATTGTTCGAATCAACCAGATATTGTATTTTGACCTTCAAGCTTTTATGAACTCTAGTAAGCTCGCATCCATCAAAATCTACTTATTAAGCCAAGTAATAACATTTTATGATTTTTTTTCGTAATTCCCACTTTATAATTTTGAAAACAAGGTAATGTTGAAAGTCACCAACCAGGGTAGTATGCTGTACTCATAAGCGTGTAATTACGAAAAGAAGGGAAGCTGATTGGTACTTTTCTTTTCTGGTGCAATGTTGATCGGCACTTTTGACTTTTTGACTTTTGTTATTAGTAATCCTTCATTAATTGTTTTCTGTGATTTTGAAGTTTCTTATTCTTAGTTCATTTTTTTTAACTACTAGACTTGCGCTGACTACTACCTCAAGCTCTTAAATTTACCACCGTAGCTCGAGTCATGCCCTTTAAGAAATAAGAGTGATTATCCCTTAGAGGGTGTGAAAAGTAAGAACTCTAGTTCTCAATAAGGCTATTCTTAGTTCATTTACTTTCACTTTCTCTTGTCCTATATGTCTGTGATGGTACAAAATTATTATTTTTATATTATATTAAAAATGTTAATCAGTTGTCCATTTAACTTGGTTCATTTGTAGGTGTTACTTTTTAAAATAATAAAATAAAATTTTTTTTTCACACACATCATTATAGGACAAAAAAGAGATGTGTTATAGTAGTGTAGGAATACGGAAATGTTAATATATAAAATAAGTCATACCCGGTTACGATTAGGACACAACGAATCAACGAATTTGGATACTATTTTAGTATTCCTTACGAACCTCTTTGATAATCGTGCAAACCTCTGAATGTGAACACTTTGACTCATAGTAAGTTAGGCTACATGAGCAAAACTTGGATTTTCACCATTCTAGAGTCTTAGACAAGTCATGATATATAAAGAGAATGGAGAGGTAGTAATTTTTTATATCTCATGTGTTGGTAGAATCTCACTATATATAGACAGATATATAACACATGTGAGGATAAGGTGGAGAGATTTTAGGAACCAAACCTTATCTTTATCTAGATTTGACCAAGTTTAAGTTAATCCAAACACTACCACATCCTTATTTATTTGGATTTTACCTACCCATGGGTGTCGGTCTGACTTTACATTCAAATGCCAACATCTTCAACTCACACATGGTGGGGACAATGTTACAATATTCATCTCTCTCCATAACTCTATCATCGTGACTATCCATACAAACTAAAGAACAGTGCTTTAATTGAGTCCACCTGCAATCGAGGGCTCTCTAATAGAAACTGTCTTGGGCTAGCATAGAGACATCAACCCCTTAGAAAAAAATGTAAAGGAATAAAGTGACTTACTATGCCCCAGACCTATTTCATCACACTGAGTTAAATATATCTTTCCTTGAGAGAGCCATGCTTAATTTTTCATCTAATTTGTATTATAAACAAAATTATATCATTCATGTATGGTCATGATCTCAACAATCATCCCTTCACTCTAATGGCACTTGGTTCTAAACTAACTGCTTTTTTAGCAATGTCTTAGAAGACCAAATCAATCATGGTCGTAGGTAACATGCCACAGTAGCGAACATTAGTTTATCACTCTATGACATAGTCAAAAGTCACAAAGGCCACAATGTCAAAACAATTCATGGAAAAATTATGCTCTAGGTCTCACAAAGTGAGGAAGTAGGGATCCATTCATTCACCTCATTGTCTCGGTCATCAAGCATATGTAGTATGAAAGTACATGTTATAGTAGAGTCACTCTTCCAAAGAGTGTATGTCACAACCTCCAACACTATATAGATCTTAGTCTAGTCATTCCCCGAGTGTCTAATGATTAACCCTTAATATTTACATTTGAATATGCTTTGGAAGGGTTAATTGTCTGTAGTTTACATTTTATTTATAATAAATAATAAGTAATTGAGCAAAAGGGGAGAATTGAAGTATTAACATGAAATGCAATGCAAAATAGTCCTTAAGAGGCCATGATAGATAAAGCCAAGAAGAAGAAACAAACAAAGGAAAGCTTTCTAGAATGAGGTAGACATTCGAATGCCTCTATTACCATCAAGAACAAATTTGTCAGAATCAGACAAAGAGCCGTTTTGGAGGCTCAGCATTCAAATGCCTCTTGTAGAATTCGAATGCCTCTGCAAAGTCAACAAAATTAAGAAAAATAGCCTCCAACATGTAGACAAGGAGATACATTGGTATTTGCAGCATTTGAACGCCCCCTCCAGAATGTTAGAGTGCAAATGGATTGTTTTGTTTGGATTTTCATGTCCTCCTTCCCTATAAATACCCCATTGGCTCTTGCATTGTGCACACGTTTTGAAAAGGAATTAACCCTCCAAATTAACTAGCTCTTTCTCATTTCGCTTGCATTGTACACACTTTTGAAAGAGAAATTAATCTGCTAAATTAACTAGCTCTCTCTCATTTCCCTTGGTTTCCATTTATTTAATTTTCTTATATTGTTAAACTTTCTTTTTCATTTAGAGGGATGAACTTCTCTCACCTTTCTAGGTCTCTTATAGACATGAAGGGTGAGTTGTATTTCATTCATTCTTTGTTGAAGAGAGAAGCTCATTTGTAGTTGTAATCTTTTACTTTGGAGAGGCTCTCTCTACTCTTATTTTACTCATCTTCTTGCTTTGCCATTGCAATGAAGAGTGCGTTGTCTTCTTTACTCTTTAGTGGAGTGTGAAGGGTGTGTGAGTATGTACTTATTGTTCCATTTATGCAACATCTATTTATACTTTAAAGCTTTATCTTTCTCTTTACTTTGGTCAATTGAATGAATTTACAAAGCTCTCTAATTTGTATAAGCTGTTTGATTTTTTTTATTAACAAGTTACACCTTGATATAAACAATACTTACGATTCCCTGCAAGTATTGAAGCTTGGCCTTTATATTTTTACATTCAATCACCGAAAAATTACTTGTTGTTCACGGAGATATCATCTTGTTGACTTGCCACTGACATGTGGGTTAACTGAATCACATAGTTGCATAATGTTACAATAATATATGCAAGCATACCTAGATCCTTTACTAAAGTGTAGCTTTTCCAATTTAAGAATCTTATATTTTGTTTAGAAAATATCAACACCACCATAACTCCTCATTCCAAGAATTCATTTACTTTTGTCTCTGTTGATCTTAACTTCAAAGAACCAACATTAGGTCTCTGTGGATTCAACTCTGAACTTAATCAAATTATTACTATAACTTGATTGCCTGCACTTGGGCGAACACATTTTAGATCAAGTGAAGTTTTTGACACCGTTGCTGGAGAACTACGGTATTTTTGAAATAAAAAGTTAAGAGACTTTTATTCTTTTATATATATTGTTGTTTTATACATTTTTCTGTGTTTAATTCTTTTTATGTCTAAGAAAACCCCTCTCTTACAAGATTTTCTAGAATAATCAATTGGATCTTTGAATCAATATGAACCTTCAACATCTCAATCAATTACAGACTCTTTTGATAATAATATGGCTAATAATCTAAGAGACGAGGAGGTAGTACATAATGTTCAAACTATAAGAGAGTATTTACATCCTACATGGAATAATGTCCCCTCTTGTTTTATTTTTCTTGCAAATGCACTTAATTTCAATGTGAAGCCTTGTACAGTGCAGTTACTACCTCAATTTTAGGGTCTTCAATATGAAAATACATACTTACATATTAAAGAATCCAATGAGGTATGTAGGACTTTCTAAGACAATTCTAAACTGGCAAAGTTAAAATTTTTTCTTTTCTCTTTGAAAGGAAAAAGCTAANGAATATGAAAATACATACTTACATATTAAAGAATCCAATGAGGTATGTAGGACTTTCTAAGAGAATTCTAAACTGGCAAAGTTAAAATTTTTTCTTTTCTCTTTGAAAGGAAAAAGCTAAATAATGACTAAATTCTTTAAAATCTCACTCTATACCAAATTGGGAAGCCTTACAAAAAAATTTGTTTTACACGGCACAAATGCATTCAAACTCCCGATCATGAATTTTTATGTTAAAGAGGGAGGAATATTTTACCATCGTAGGGAGAGATTTAATGGTCTTCTCTAAGCTTGCCCCCACCATGCATTTGGGAGTTGGACTTTAGTAGGATTTTTATATGATGCTCTCCCCACACGATTAAGCCAGTTTATTAGGATGATGGCTCAAGAGAATTCATAGGAAAGAGTCTAGGTAAGGCTTTTGAATTTTTTTATAACATATATGAAAGTTCCCAAATGTGAGACTTGGCCTCACCTACCACTGTAGATACCAAACCTTCCACTTACCAAGGGGGAAGTATTTTTTGAAAGAGGATGATGACCTTAGGGCCAAGATGACCACCTTGTCTCAAAAGCTCGAAACTCTAGAGATGAGGAAGGTAAATAAAATTGTTGTAGTACCTCCCACAGAACAAGTGTGGGATTTGTACTTTGTTGGCACATCCAATTGGGGAATGTCCCATCATACCTGCATTCAAGGAGGTTTTGTTGGAGTAATCTAATGAAATCTCTAATTTTAACAAGCCTAACTCTAACCTTTATTCTAAGACCTACGGACTAGGGTGGCTGAACCACCCGAATTTTAGTTAGAGGAACACACAACAACTCCCTGTCAATCAACAACCCGTGACTCACCAGCTACCTCCTCAAGGCCCTCCTACATATTAGCAATTCTAACCACCACCACACAAGAGAAGTCTTGAGGATACTCTTAACCAGTTCATGCAAGACCAAATGAACTATAACAATCAATACATTGAAGCCTTAAATGAACTCAAAGCTCCGACTATCCAATCTTTTGATGATATTAAAAGTCATATCTAAAAGTTAATCCAGTGGATGACTACATAGGAAAAGGACAAGTTTTTTTGCCTAACCTAAGTAGCCACAGAGTTAGTATTAGTTAAGTAATCCTTCAGCCATGAGATCACCACAAGAGCAAGTCCAAGCCTCACCACTCTTAGAAGTGGTAAAGTTATTGACAAAGCCACACTGCCTCCACATATAGAGTCTACATCAATGGTTTAACTTGCATAGGTCTCCCCAGATGAGACTGAGTCTAGAGAAGTTGATGAGTCACCATGTCTCATTCCTGCTCCCTTCCCATAAAGACTCAAGAAACCATAAAATTTGAACAATCATGCTGATATCTACGAGTTGTTTAAGCAAGTAAAAATTAATATTCCACTTTTTAATGCCATCAAGCAGGTCCTTTCTTATGGCAAGTTTCCAAAGGACTTGTACACAGTCAAAAGAAGCAAAAATGGTGAAAAGAGGGCCTTTTTAACTGAACAAGTCAATGCCATAATCCAACACAAACCCCCTCCAAAATACAAGGACCTAGGGTGTCCTATAGTCCCATGTGTCATTGAGAACTTTAAGATTGAGCAAGTCTTATTTGATCTTAGAGCCAATGTTAACTTGTTCCCTTTTTCAGTCTAGCAATAATTAGGACTAGGCAAGCTTAAGCCTACTTGACAGACCGGTCTATAAAAGTTCTGAGAGGGATAGTTGAGGATGTCCTTGTCCAAGTGGAAAAATTATTTTTCCCAATAGATTTCATTGTATTGGACACCCAATTGGTTGCACACTTAGGGAGTCAGATTCTTGTCATTCTTGGTCAACCTTTCCCTGCTACTTCTTGGGAATATGAATCTTGAGATTAAAATTTTTAATATTGCTAAGCAACTGGGTGAGGAGGAAGAAGTGAAAGGAGTCAATTTCATTGAGTCTTTGGCATAGGAGCATTTGAATTAGGCATTTCTTAGGGATTCACTAAAATCTAGTTTGGTGGATTCCATTACATTCGAGTTAGAGTCTGAGTTTGAGGGTCATTGTTTAAGTCTAGGTAAGGAGATATAAGTCTACCCACTTCATGTTTTCTGGCCATAGGTAGCCAAGTTTGAAGAGTTGGCCCCAATTGGTAATAAACTACTCTCATCAAGTGTCAAACCACAAAATCCTAAATTGAAACCCCTCCCATTTCATTTAAAGTATGCATTTTCTTAGTGAGGATGAGTCTTATTTGGTGGTCATTTCATCTAAGCTTGCAAGTTTACAAGAGTTCAAGCTGTTAGAAGTCCTTAGAAATCATAGGAGTACCATTTGGTGGACCATTGCTAATTTGAAGAGTATTAGTCTGTTAATTTATAATTATGCCATATACCTTGAGGAGGATGCAAAACCTTCTCGTCAAATTCAGCAAAGGACGAACCCAAACATGAAAGAGGTTATATGGGCTGAGGTGCTCAAGTTGTTGGATGTGGGAATCATCTTTTCCATCTCTGATAGTAAATAGTTCCAGCCAACCCAAGGTTTGCCTAAGAAGTCCGGAGTTATTGTGGTTAAAAGCAATGCTAATGAGTTGGTGCCTACCCGAGTTGTCACGGGATAACACATGTGCATAGACTACTAGAAACTCACTTTTGTAACTAGGAAAGGCCGTTTCCCTCTCCCATTTCTTAATCAAGTCTTAGGGAGGATTAGGGGTCATGCATTTTACTATTTTCTAGATGGATACTCAAGGTACAACTAGATAGAGATACCACTTGATGACTAGGGAAAATGATATGCACATACCTATTTTGTAAATTTGCATACAAGAGAATGTCGTTTACAGGTACTAAACTTCTTTTAGGATGATTCCTATCTGTTTAAGTACTATAATGGTCAGATCATTTGGAGATGTGTACCAAACCATGAAATGCAAAGTGTAATCAATTTTTGTCATGCTAAAGTGCGTGGAAGTCACTTTTCTTCTAAGAAAATTGCCGCAAAATTTTGGTAGTGTGAATTTTATTGGCCCACACTATTCCATGACACCCATGCTTTTTGTTTATCATGTGATAGATGCCAACGGTTGGGGGGTATTACTAAAAGAAACATGATATCCTTAAATCCTATTCTTCTAATTGAAATTTTTGATTATTAGGGTATTGATTTTATGGGTCGTTTTTCTCTATCGTTTGACTATCTCTATATCTTGGTTGTTGTCGATTATGTCTCTAAATGGGTTGCATTCATTCCATGCCATAATAATGATCATCACACTATGATGAAATTTTTGAAAGAAAACATCTTGTCACGGTTTGGAATACCTCGAGCCATTATTAGTGATGGTGGAGCTCATTTTTGAAATTAGTATTTTGAAAACTTACTGAGAAAATATTCTATAAGGTTACAGCTCGTTACCATCCATAGAAAAGTGGTCAAGCATAATTGGCCAATAGGGAGATTAAATAGATCTCAAAAAAATGGTGAATCCCAATAGCAAAGATTGGTCTTTACGACTTACCAATGCGTTATGGGTTTACCGGACAATTTTTAAAATCATTTTGGATATGTCTCCCTATAAACTTGTTTATAGAAAGCCATGCCACTTACCTGTCAGACTTGAACATAGAACATACTGGGAAATTAAGACAATGAACTTTGATTTGGAAAAAGCAGGGGCAACTAGGAAGCTTCGGATCAGTAACCTCGAGGAATTGAGGAATGCGGCGTATGATAATGCTAAAATTGTAAAATCTAGAATGANAACTTGAACATAGAACATACTGGGAAATTAAGACAATGAACTTTGATTTGGAAAAAACAGGGGCAACTAGGAAGCTTCGGATCAGTAACCTCGAGGAATTGAGGAATGCGGCGTATGATAATGCTAAAATTGTAAAATCTAGAATGAAAATTTTCCATGGCAAGAACATTGTGCGGAATACATTTGAGTCCTCATAAAAATTCTTGCTTTATAATTCTCAGCTCCACCCTTTTCCTAGTAAGTTAAGTTTAGGGTTGTTTGGTCTTTATATTGTTAAGCAAGTCTTTCACATGGAGCTGTAGAGATAGAAAATCTAGTGAATGACAATGTTTTTAAAGTTATCGAATATAGGTTAAAGCCATTCTTAGNCTTATAATTCTCAGCTCCACCCTTTTCCTTGTAAGTTAAGTTTAGGGTTGTTTGGTCTTTATACTGTTAAGCAAGTCTTTCACATGGAGCTGTAGAGATAGAAAATCTAGTGAATGACAATGTTTTTAAAGTTATCGAATATAGGTTAAAGCCATTCTTAGAGGGTTTTGTGGCAGAAGTGGAATCCATTAAGTTGATGGATGCCCACTAAAACTGAATCCAAAGATAAATCAACTCAATTGTATATACTATTTTTGATTTACATTTTGATTTGAAGGTTTTATAATTTGGTGTTGTTATCAAGTTTTGTTTTTAGGGTTCATTGCAAGCAGTAGAAGGTATGCTTTTTCCATTATTTTTGTCATTCATCTCACATTGAGGACAATGTTACGTTTAGGTTGAGGGAAGGGATATATATTTAGTGTTTATATGTGCTTATTTGTTTATGTGTTTATTTGAAAAAAAATTTGAAGACAAAATAATAATTAGTTTGCTAGTGTAGGCCAGAGATATTAATATATTTTTAGCAAAGTCGTTCAGACATTCGAGTCTAGCTGAGATGGTGAAGTTTGTCTTGAAGGAATGAAGATCACAGGTTCGAATGTCCTACCAAACATGGGTTTAAAAAGAAAAAAAACCAAATTTTACGTCAAAATGTATTTTGTAAAAGAAAAAAGTACAAAAAATGACAAAAGGGAAAAATAGTGGCGTTCGAAGGCCATTTGAAACCAATCGAATGCTGCAAGCAGAACTTGAAATGCACGTAGACAAGCAAAGGTGTCCGAATGCCTGCAACTAGCTTTCGAATGCCACGTTGCTGATTTAAATCTATAGCTGTAACGCTCCAAAAACCCCCTTGGGTGACATTACATTCTAAAAACCATTCACCCCATGAGAGCATTACGTAAATTCATCACGACGAAAGTTCATTCATCAACCATTCATATTTTAACGAAATTTGGGCAGAGTCTCCTTTGTACGGGGAGCTTTACCCAAAACACAACCTGTACAATTATATTACAATTGACCACACCGGGTCCACATATGCATAACTATTGACCACACCGGGTCTATTTATCCATCATAAAATAAACTTTCATTCATCATATG
>CAUOFW020000792.1:954865-997371 GCA_963454935.2 Ilex paraguariensis
ATATATATATGGTTTATTCTTAAGTCATTACATATAGAAGAATCACTAAACAAGTACATTAATATATTAATGTAAACATATGGGGTTTTACACCTTCAAGGTCTAATAAGAAAGCACAACCCTTTACTATCCAAGGAGCACCATTGTGCAGATTTTTGGTCAACTTCATAGAATAAACTGATTTGACTCAGGTATTTCTAGGAGGTGTAACCTATATGGTTGGAAAGATATACGAGTTAGGGTTCTAACAAAAATAACGGTACACAATTCGGACTTTCCAATAAAGAGTTATGATGAAATTAGCGAAAGGTAGTCTGCCGGACAGATTTTTGGACAGTGTAGACACTACTTCGTAATATGGACATAACTCCTTCCTCCTAGTTCCGATTGAGATGATTCAAGGTGATATGGAATCCTAAGAGAGAGCTCTACAAATTTCATGTTTTAAGTTTTGAGAGATATGGACTGCATCAAGGTCGAAATCGAGCTTGATGTTACAGCCAGTGCACTGTTCATCCCTTTTTCATTCTACCAAATTCAAACACACATCACTACACATATCCCCATTTTTACAACAATTATTTACTATATATCTATATACATATATAAAAGAAAATGCGGGGTGTTACAATAGCCCCTTCATTCTTTGCGAATTTCAACCTCTTTTCCCTAACCAAAACCCACTGTTTAAAACACATTCTTTTGCCATAAAACTCAAAACCCAAGGTTTCTAACACAATTACACTAGTTGATTTCATCAATTTTTTCATAGATTTCTCTCATGGGACCAACAAGGAAACATGTTATTCAAGGATGAAGACCAAGGAGGAGGTCTCATCAACAACCCCAAGGGGAGCAAGAGCAAAAAGCCTGAGGCAACCACCAAATTGGAGGGGGTATTTTCCAAGATTAGTTGCAAAGGGAAAAGTACTATCTCCTTTTTTTCTACTAAATTCATTGTTTGCAAAAGAGGGATTATTTATGAGGATTTTGTGCATTTAGACATTAGAGAGATGTTGAAAAATAAAGGGTGGGAAAGATTTATGAAACTTATTGGAGATGGGATTGAGTGCATTGTGAAGGAATTCTATAACAATGTCAGACCTAATGAGGCCAGGGAGTTTACTACTTTTGTGAGGGGTTTTGGGTTTATTTGTTAACCATATGGTAATTTTTGATATGATTAAACCCATGCCTAGAATAACTGATGTAAAGTACACCCCCTAATTCCCCAATTGACTATAATGCAATAAGTAGGATTTTACCTGAAAATCCTGAGTTTGTATGGGGATTGAAGGACAAATGTATTAAGTAGGGTGACCTCACGAAGAAATATAGAATTCCCAATTTGATTGTGGTGGCTAATCTAATGTCTCAGAACCAAAAGAATCAACTTTATAAGGAACATGTTGTGCTTTTACATGCTTTTGGTGAGGGCTATTTGATTGATTTTCCCAATCTCATTGTTGGTCTAATGATGCTTGCTGTAAGAAATGAGAGACCTACTCTAACATTTGGGATTCTTGTCACCAAATTGTGTAAACGTAAGGGTGTTGAGGTTGATTTGAGTTGGAAAGTTGTGGAGGCGCTAGCACAATTGGATAGGGCGACACTCCATAGGAGTATAGGGCATGTGGCAGGAGAAAGAGGTGGGGGGTTGGACATAAAGTAATGTAGTGGCGATTCACAATGAGGAAGAGCATAAGGATCAGCCTGCACCCCAACAAACAACGGTGGACACATGAATAGAGAAAAAGATTTTGCTAGAGATAGATGCCAGGCTGTAGAACATGGAAACCAAGGTNAGTATATCCAGTGGGGGACGAGAATATGGGAGAGCATAAGGATCAACCTGCACCCCAACAAACAACGGTGGACACATGAATAGAGAAAAAGATTTTGCTAGAGNGCATAAGGATCAGCCTGCACCCCAACAAACAACGGTGGACACATGAATAGAGAAAAAGATTTTGCTAGAGATAGATGCCAGGCTGTAGAACATGGAAACCAAGGTGGGAGACATGGTAAACAATTTGAAAGTTTTGAGAAGATGTTCCGCTACTTTACTCGAAAATTTGGAGGTGGACCTTCATCCTTAGAGTAGGGATTTTATGTTTGAGGCAATCATTCTTTGGGCTTTTCTTTTTTATTGATGTTTTTGAACTATGATTATTAGGTTGCGGCCTTGACTTTTGATGAACTAAGTTACTAATCTCCATTTGTTTGTTTTTAGTTAGAACAAATCATCTTTTTGAACTATCTGGTTAGTTAGTGTTTTGGTTTATGGAGATACTTAGTTTGCTA
Source organism: Ilex paraguariensis (assembly GCA_963454935.2). Lineage (NCBI taxonomy): Eukaryota > Viridiplantae > Streptophyta > Magnoliopsida > Aquifoliales > Aquifoliaceae > Ilex > Ilex paraguariensis. Next base: position 957,170 of record CAUOFW020000792.1, read on the forward strand.
ATATTATTAACTTTTGTTTTCTTTAAAGTTGGTTTTGGATTGCCATTGGTTTGTAAATTAGTTAATTTTCTTTTTAATTTTGGTTACTTGACCACTGTAGATAGCTTTTTATGTCATAATAGTTGAAATATGTTTTTAAGGAGCAGTTAACATAGGGATTATCTTGACAACTTGCTTATTTTTTAGTGTTGTCCATTTTAGTTAACTAGTCAATTTTTGTACTATTCTTGGGTGTCATATTCATGATTTTATTTGAAACTTGATCACATTTACACAATAAAAGTCATGCTACCCTTGAGATTTGTCTAATGATGTTCTTCCTTCAAAGCTTGAAATACATAGTGGATATGAATAAAGTTACCTTGTTGAGCTTTTTTAACCATTCTTCTTTGGAGGGATAATTTACATTTACTCAAGAGTTTCATTTCAAATGAAGTTCATTGAATAATCTCATTATTTTGCTTTGATTAGTCAGAAAAGTAGTTATTGTTATATCCTTTAAACAAAGAAAGAAAAAATATTCATTTGCATGTTCTTGAGAAATGACAATAGGCCATTTTTGAAAATGATTTAAGCTAATCCTTTTCTTTTCTAAATATTATCCATAGAAGTAATGCTTGAGCCTTAAAATAGAACTTCATTTCTTAGCCAAAAATCATGACCAAGCTGGTTATAAATATATATATTTCCTTACCTTGATAAACCCTAAATTTGTTATGATATATCTATCCAAGTGATGAAGGTTATTGAAACAAAAAATTGAAAAGAAAGAAAAAGGAAATTTGTGCAAGAAGGAACGAAAAAGGAAGAAGAAAATGCACATGATTGCAAAATGAAAGCCAAAGGCTAAGAAAAGAAAAAGAAAAAAAAGAAGAAAAAAAAAAGTAATGAAGGGGATGGGGGGATGGTGCTATCAAGTTTTATTGAAAAGGGAAGAGGAATGTTTTCAAGAAATGACATTTTCTGGTGAACCTCTTTTGAATCCCCTATAACTTTTTATTTCTTTACCTTTCACCCAAGGCCACATTATAACCTAATGACAAGTCCTATTTGATCTTAGGTAATGTGTGTGTGTATGGAACTATATTATAATTATGGATATGACATTGACATTTTTTTATATTTTACTAATATTCTTTCATGAGATTATGCCAAAATCATTTTGTTCAAAATTTTCTCCTTTGAACTTCTATATATGTGAGTAATATTTTGGCTTTGAAATACATAATTCAAATCACATATGGGTACTTGAGTGAAGTCAGTATAACTGAAGCATTTTTATTGTGCGTGTTACTTTCCAGTGAGGATTCACATCAAATCTAGCCATCGATAGCAATGAAGGAGGGATTGTTATTTGATAAGTTTTCAAGGATAGCATGTCTTTCTCATACATGGGTTTTTGAACAGAAACATGATATGTGAATACCCATGCATAACATTTATACCTATGATTGAGTTTTATGGAGAATGATTTGAAAGCCATGGTTGGATGTTATTATAATCACGTTGTTAATCAATCCACAATGACAAATTTCAATTATTCATGATGTTTATTGTAATTTGCGAATATCTTCACTGTAAACCTTTAAGAGACAAGACTCTTCCACTAGGGAAAATCTAGGGGTTCAATAGCTTATTGCATACGCTAAATGCAATGTTATCACAAGTGAAAATCGTTTTGTAAATATTGATTTAATTTTTTGAATTACTAGAGACTAGTAATATTCAAGTTGGGGGTGTGATTAACCCTTAATATTTACATTTGAATATGCTTTGGAAGGGCTAATTCTGTGTAGTTTACATTTTATTCATTATAAATAATGAGTAATTGAGCAAAAGGGGAGGATTGGAGTATTAATATGAAATGCAGGGCAAACTATTCCTTATGAGGCCATGGAAGATAAAGCTAGGAAGACGAAACAACCAAACGAAAGGAAAGCTTTCTAGAAGGACACTGACATTGGAATGCCTCTGTCACCATTCAAACACTACATCAAAGTCAAAAACAAATTTGATAGAATTAGATAAGAAGTTGTTTTGGAGGCCAAGTGTATGAATGCGTCCTGTAGCGTTCTAACACCTTTGCAAAGTCAACATAATCTAGACAAACATCCTCCATCATGTAGAAAAAGAGACAGATTGGTAGCTGCAATGTTTGAAAGCCCTAACCAGCATTCGAACACCCCTTCTAGAATGTTACAGTGCAAGTGGATTGTTCTGTCTAGATTTTCGTGTCCTCTTTCCCTATAAATAGCCCCTTGGCTCTTGCATTGTACACATTTTTGGAAGAGGAATTAACTCTCCAAATTAACTAGATTTCTCTCATTTCTCTTGTATTTCATTTATTTACTTTTTTTTGTATTGTTAAACTTTCTTCTTTATTTAGAGGGATGAACTTCTCTCACCTTTCTAGCTCTCTTGTAGCCATGAAGGCTAAGTAGTATTTCATTTAGTCTTTGTTGAAGAGAGAAGTTTATTTGTAGTTATAATCTTTTACTTTGGAGAGGCTTATCTTTACTCTTATTCTACTCATCTTCTTGATTTTCCATAGCAATGAAAAGGGAGTAGTCTTCCTTTACTCTTTAGAAGAGTGTGAATGGTGTGTGGGTATGTTCTTATTGTTCCATTTATGCAACATCTCTTTATGCTTTAAGGCTTTATATATCCCTTCACTTCGGTCGATTGAATGATTTTACAAAGCTCTCTACTTTGTATAAGTTGTTTGATTGTTTATTAACAAGTTAGACCTTGGTATAAACAATACTTACGATTCCCTGCAAGTATTGAAGCTCGGTCTTTATATTTTTACATTATATCACCCAACCATTACTTGTTGTTCATGGAGATATCTTCCAGTTGACTTGCCATTGATGTGGGAGTTAATTGAGTCATGTAGTTGCATAATGTTATAATAATATATACAAGCATACTCGGATCATTTACTAAAGAGTAACTTTTCCCATTTAAGAATCTTAGATTTTGTTTAGAAAATATCAACACCACCACAATTCCTCATTCTAAGATTTTCATTTACTTTTGTCTTTATTGATCTTTACTTCAAAGAACTACCATTAGTTCCCTGTGGATTTGACTTTGGATTTAATCGGATTATTACTAAAACTTGCTTGCCTACACTTGGGTGTTTATATTTCGGGTTAAGTCATCTAATCCAAGAATTCACATTGCTCACTACTCATGGCGCTAAAAATATAAGATCGCACATCTTGTAAAATTCGGGTAAATTTGAACTTTTTCTGAAAAAGGACAAAATGATAATTTACCACTATAATGATGATTGAAAACCTATATTTTTCTAGAGCTCGGATGATGCAACAAACCATACCATTGGATTCATCTCACAAAATCTAGTTATCTTGTCAATTTTTATCGAATTTTGAGATAGTCGAATTTTTTACGTTTTACGAGACAACTGTGTCAGGTGACCTCAAAAACGTCCCCAAAAATAAAATTTATAAACTTTCCTTAAAATTGAAGGAAAGTTCAAATAAAAATAATTTGAACATAAACCGAGATGAAATTAAGTCGTTTCGGGACAAAAATAGATCCAAAAATAAGGAATGTGCGACGTGACGTAGACCACGCAATTAAAGACTATAAAAAGGGAAAAATATCTGATTTCCCCACATGATTAGCTGGGTTCTCATGCTTTAAGGCTTTATATATCCCTTCACTTTGGTCGATTGAATGATTTTACAAAGCTCTCTACTTTGTATAAGTTGTTTGATTGTTTATTAACAAGTTAGACCTTGGTATAAACAATACTTACGATTCCCTGCAAGTATTGAAGCTCGGTCTTTATATTTTTACATTATATCACCCAACCATTACTTGTTGTTCATGGAGATATCTTCCAGTTGACTTGCCATTGATGTGGGAGTTAATTGAGTCATGTAGTTGCATAATGTTATAATAATATATACAAGCATACTCGGATCATTTACTAAAGAGTAACTTTTCCCATTTAAGAATCTTAGATTTTGTTTAGAAAATATCAACACCACCACAATTCCTCATTCTAAGATTTTCATTTACTTTTGTCTTTATTGATCTTTACTTCAAAGAACTACCATTAGTTCCCTGTGGATTTGACTTTGGATTTAATCGGATTATTACTAAAACTTGCTTGCCTACACTTGGGTGTTTATATTTCGGGTTAAGTCATCTAATCCAAGAATTCACATTGCTCACTACTCATGGCGCTAAAAATATAAGATCGCACATCTTGTAAAATTCGGGTAAATTTGAACTTTTTCTGAAAAAGGACAAAATGATAATTTACCACTATAATGATGATTGAAAACCTATATTTTTCTAGAGCTCGGATGATGCAACGAACCATACCATTGGATTCATCTCACAAAATCTAGTTATCTAGTCAATTTTTATCGAATTTTGAGATAGTCGAATTTTTTACGTTTTACGAGACAACTGTGTCAGGTGACCTTAAAAACGTCCCCAAAAATAAAATTTATAAAATTTCCTTAAAATTGAAGGAAAGTTCAAATAAAAATAATTTGAACATAAACCGAGATGAAATTAAGTCATTTCGGGACAAAAATAGATCCAAAAATAAGGAATGTGCGACGTGACGTAGACCACGCAATTAAAGACTATAAAAAGGGAAAAATATCTGATTTACCCACATGATTAGCTGGGTTCTCATGTTGAAGAAGAGAAGAGAGGGAAAGGAGAAGAAAAATCAAAAACTCCATCTATTCTCTATGATTTATGGAGTTTTGATAGTTGAAATTTGTCGAGCCAAGAGTTAAAGTCGATCACCGCGACAAGGGCTACGCAACCATACCAAGAACGAAGGATTTCACCAAAGATCCAAAGAAGAGATTTTAGAAAATCAAGAGTTTTGGGGTTGTGTTGGTGTTCTTNCCTTGGTATAAACAATACTTACGATTCCCTGCAAGTATTGAAGCTTGGCCTTTATATTTTTACATTCAATCACCGAAAAATTACTTGTTGTTCACGGAGATATCATCTTGTTGACTTGCCACTGACATGTGGGTTAACTNGAAGCTCGGTCTTTATATTTTTACATTATATCACCCAACCATTACTTGTTGTTCATGGAGATATCTTCCAGTTGACTTGCCATTGATGTGGGAGTTAATTGAGTCATGTAGTTGCATAATGTTATAATAATATATACAAGCATACTCGGATCATTTACTAAAGAGTAACTTTTCCCATTTAAGAATCTTAGATTTTGTTTAGAAAATATCAACACCACCACAATTCCTCATTCTAAGATTTTCATTTACTTTTGTCTTTATTGATCTTTACTTCAAAGAACTACCATTAGTTCCCTGTGGATTTGACTTTGGATTTAATCGGATTATTACTAAAACTTGCTTGCCTACACTTGGGTGTTTATATTTCGGGTTAAGTCATCTAATCCAAGAATTCACATTGCTCACTACTCATGGCGCTAAAAATATAAGATCGCACATCTTGTAAAATTCGGGTAAATTTGAACTTTTTCTGAAAAAGGACAAAATGATAATTTACCACTATAATGATGATTGAAAACCTATATGTTTCTAGAGCTCGGATGATGCAACGAACCATACCATTGGATTCATCTCACAAAATCTAGTTATCTAGTCAATTTTTATCGAATTTTGAGATAGTCGAATTTTTTACGTTTTACGAGACAACTGTGTCAGGTGACCTTAAAAACGTCCCCAAAAATAAAATTTATAAAATTTCCTTAAAATTGAAGGAAAGTTCAAATAAAAATAATTTGAACATAAACCGAGATGAAATTAAGTCATTTCGGGACAAAAATAGATCCAAAAATAAGGAATGTGCGACGTGACGTAGACCACGCAATTAAAGACTATAAAAAGGGAAAAATATCTGATTTACCCACATGATTAGCTGGGTTCTCATGCTTTAAGGCTTTATATATCCCTTCACTTTGGTCGATTGAATGATTTTACAAAGCTCTCTACTTTGTATAAGTTGTTTGATTGTTTATTAACAAGTTAGACCTTGGTATAAACAATACTTACGATTCCCTGCAAGTATTGAAGCTCGGTCTTTATATTTTTACATTATATCACCCAACCATTACTTGTTGTTCATGGAGATATCTTCCAGTTGACTTGCCATTGATGTGGGAGTTAATTGAGTCATGTAGTTGCATAATGTTATAATAATATATACAAGCATACTCGGATCATTTACTAAAGAGTAACTTTTCCCATTTAAGAATCTTAGATTTTGTTTAGAAAATATCAACACCACCACAATTCCTCATTCTAAGATTTTCATTTACTTTTGTCTTTATTGATCTTTACTTCAAAGAACTACCATTAGTTCCCTGTGGATTTGACTTTGGATTTAATCGGATTATTACTAAAACTTGCTTGCCTACACTTGGGTGTTTATATTTCGGGTTAAGTCATCTAATCCAAGAATTCACATTGCTCACTACTCATGGCGCTAAAAATATAAGATCGCACATCTTGTAAAATTCGGGTAAATTTGAACTTTTTCTGAAAAAGGACAAAATGATAATTTACCACTATAATGATGATTGAAAACCTATATGTTTCTAGAGCTCGGATGATGCAACGAACCATACCATTGGATTCATCTCACAAAATCTAGTTATCTAGTCAATTTTTATCGAATTTTGAGATAGTCGAATTTTTTACGTTTTACGAGACAACTGTGTCAGGTGACCTTAAAAACGTCCCCAAAAATAAAATTTATAAAATTTCCTTAAAATTGAAGGAAAGTTCAAATAAAAATAATTTGAACATAAACCGAGATGAAATTAAGTCATTTCGGGACAAAAATAGATCCAAAAATAAGGAATGTGCGACGTGACGTAGACCACGCAATTAAAGACTATAAAAAGGGAAAAATATCTGATTTACCCACATGATTAGCTGGGTTCTCATGTTGAAGAAGAGAAGAGAGGGAAAGGAGAAGAAAAATCAAAAACTCCATCTATTCTCTATGATTTATGGAGTTTTGATAGTTGAAATTTGTCGAGCCAAGAGTTAAAGTCGATCACCGCGACAAGGGCTACGCAACCATACCAAGAACGAAGGATTTCACCAAAGATCCAAAGAAGAGATTTTAGAAAATCAAGAGTTTTGGGGTTGTGTTGGTGTTCTTGAAGGTTCTACCCTTCGTATTACACTTCAAGAGGTAGGGTTCCCTCCTACTTTGGTTTATTTCTTACCTTGGATGTTCTATGGAATGGGTAAGTCTATAGAATAACATAGGTCACTTGACTATGATTATGGAATTGAGGAAAGGGGTATGAAAATGGCTTAGACCAATTCCTAGTTAAGTTTGGAATAGGGAAAGTACTTGTGTAAATTCCTTAGAACATGATATTATGTGAGAAATCTTGTGTGATAACATGATTTGTGCCTTGAATGTATTTTGCTAAATGCCTATGTGAGAGTTGAGTATGTTATGACATGAGTTATGTATAACATGCTTGTGGGTTATGTTGGATATAAATGTTAATATGTGCTAGTTGGTGTATTAACATTGTGATGGATTATGGTAATTATATGCAATTGATATAAATTGTCATGATGTATGTCGAAGTATATGGTTAAATTAGTTCATATGACATTCATTACATATGGAGCATGACATTGAATTACAATGGTGCATTACATTGCATTTGCACGGGAGAAATACAGCCATGGGCATGAGTATAGATGTGTGTGTGCATGATTGGATCAATCATCATACTTGGTGATTGATGAGTGGGCTCAAAAAATTTGGGTCAAAGATCTAATTGAGTCGCATGAAAGAAAAAATGTGTCGAGTATAGAAAGCAGGGCTAGACTCTCCCTCGGGTGGAAGACCTAGTTACTTGGTTCATACACTCCCGTGTGGTGAAATTTCAGAAAAGTGTAATGGCATATGAAGTCAGTAGTGTGATTCCAAAATCCAATACCCAACAAAGACACATGATTTTGTTTTATAAATGGTCATTCGATGCGTATCATCCAACAATTTTTTTTTTATAAACACATGACCTTTATTTCAAAATGATCATTGGATGAAATTNATGTGTCGAGTATAGAAAGCAGGACTAGACTCTCCCTCGGGTGCAAGACCTAGTTACTTGGTTCATACACTCCCGTGTGGTGAAATTTCAGAAAAGTGTAATGGCATATGAAGTCAGTAGTGTGATTCCAAAATCCAATACCCAACAAAGACACATGATTTTGTTTTATAAATGGTCATTCGATGCGTATCATCCAACAATTTTTTTTTTATAAACACATGACCTTTATTTCAAAATGATCATTGGATGAAATTCATCAATGATAGATTTACTGCATACTAGCATTGCATTGTGTTGTGAGAGTCGGTGAGGACTCGGGTTAAAGTGCATAAGTGAGTGTCATCTCATATCATGACATGACATAGTAGAATTCCAACATTGAATGACATCTTCTTGTTTGGAATGGAAATTGATGTTTGGTTGTTGCATGTGCACATTTCATATGCATCTAGGGGGCGGGGGAGTAGCCTCTGTAGGAGATACTCTATTGAGCGTAGCTCACCCTATACAAGAAAATATTTCAGGTGTGAGGTTCACACCGACGGGGGACTCTCATTTTGAGCCTCAAAGATCAAGAGAGCTGACTTGTGGCTTTTAATAGCTCATTTTGTATAATTTTTGTGAAAATTATATTTTGGGCATGTAATCATGTGGAATTATCTGTAATAGAACTTGTATATATTAGGTTTTATGTGAAAAACTTTATTAAGCATGTTTTGGATGGAATTGGAATAGGTTGAAATGGATTGGAAATTGAAAACAGGTGAAATAGGCAAAAGTCGCCAAACCGAACCGGTACGGCGTACCAGTATGACAAGGTCCAGTGGGTTACCTGTACTGGTACAGATTTTCCAGTGGGTTACCCGTACCAATACATATTTTCTAGTGGACAACTCGTACCGGTATGGCCTACCAGTACACTTTCCAAAATTTTAAAATTTTTAAAATTATTTTGTCATGCTTTTGGGCTATGGGTTCTTCGGTTCCCAGAATATAAATGGACTATAATGGAGCATGAAATGTGATACATTGGACCATGATTTGATTAAATGATAAAATGTGCACGAATGACATGTGTGGGTCATAATCCCAGGAAGGGGATGTTATTGTCGTGAAGTTGAGTTGCGCGACAAACAGGTATTTCCACGGGTTGATTGATGGTCAACTATTGATAAAGGACCCTCGATTATAGGGGTGTCACAGCTTCGTATCAGAGCTTAGGTATGCGAATTACCTAGGGCTTGATGGGCATGGGGTCTAGACCATTGCATTCATTGTGCATTTCATGTTATGTGCTTAAATTGCTACATATTATGTACTATGTGTTATGTTAATTATATGCATGGTGAAGTGTATATGGAAAGGAGAAACACTAGGGTTAGAAAACATAATCTTGGGATTCGGAAAAGGGATGAACGGGATAGTTCAACGTGTAAATGTCTACTAGTGGTGGCACACGCACGATTTGAGAGAGAAGGAGAGAAATCTCAGAGTTTAAAATTGGGCCCTATTTTGCGATACTATGTGATGCTCTATTGCTGTCTGAAATATGTGTAGATGACAAATAGGGGAAGAGGACGGCGAGGCAGTGGGCGGAACAATGATCAACCACCACCGACCTTTGACCATCAAGCCTTTTGTGGAGGCTATTAGTGTTGTGGTTGCTACCATTGCATAGGTTAGTGTTGCAGCTGCTACCATTGAACAGACTAATGAAAATGTGGGCCAAGGAGGCTCAAGTAACCTTCAGAAGTTTAAGGCACACCAACTGTCGAATTTTGTGGGAGGAGCAGATCCGATGGTGGCTGACCGTTGGTTCCGACAAGTCAACAAGATCTTAGGGGCTATGGAGATTACCTCCAATGCCACTAAGATAACACTAGCTACATTCCAGCTAGAGGGAGAATGCCAATTGTGGTGGGATTGGGTAAAGGACTCAAGGAACTTAGAGTTAATGACATGAGAGTTCCGGGAGCTCTTCATGGGTAAATATTTCCCAGCGGCTGCGAGACATGCCAAGGCCTGGGAATTCTTGGATTTGAAATAAGGGATGATGATGGTGATGGAGTATGTGGCTAAGTTCACCGAATTAGCTGATTTCGCCGATGAATACGTGGCTACAGACATGGCCAAGATGAGGAAGTTTGAGGATGGTCTGAAATTGTCCATCCAAGGTAAAATTATGGGCCACTGCCTGTAAAACTTGGATTCGATGGTTATGACAGGTATGGCTATTGAGAGAGAAGTTGTGGACGCAAAGAACATCCAGGAAGCGGGTGCTAAAGACAAGAAGAAGGAGGGTCAATCCTCTTCTTCTAGCTCGGGAAAGAGACCGAGGTCTTCTACTCCACAAGGACAGGGCCGTGGCTATAAGGGCCAAGGCTAAGTCAATCTTCCCAAGGGGGAAGAAATTAGAGGCCTTCCTATCAGGCCAGTCAACGGGCATGTTTCTGTTGTCACCAGCTGGGTCATATAAAATGGGATTGCCCTTAGAAGTAGGGATCCCAAAGCTACGGGTCATCTCAGTCCCAATCGTTGGTAGGACATGCACAGACATATTTTGTTCCTCCCTACCCCACCATGGGCTAGGAAAGCCAGCACCAATTCCAAGGTGCTACTCAGGCCCCTACTACTTAAAAAATGGGGACTCTGCAATTAGGCTAGATGGGCCAGAGCATGGGTTGAGGTCGAGAACAGGGCTCACAAGCCGGGATTTCAGGGACCTAGGGGCATGTTTATGCCATTATGCCTCAGATTGAGCCAGAGGATCAGCCGGTTATTCAGGGTACATTTCTACTCTCTTGCTTATGGGCAAGTGTATTATTTGACTCTGGTGTATCTCATTCTTTTATTACTGCATCATCTGTGAAAGATTTGGGTTTAGAGGTTGAGACCTTGGAAGAGCTCTTGCATGTGAGTTCTCCCCTAGGGACTAGGGTGAATGTTGATCAAATATGTTGGGGTTGTGAGTTAGAGATCTCGGGGATTTTACTCATTGTAGACCTTAGGGTCATAGACATGTCAGAATTTGATGTCATCCTTGGGATATACTGGTTGGCGGCACACCAAATCGTCATTTATTGTGATTGAAAAAGGGTCACTGCCTACACCCCGGAGGGTGTTTGTTTCAAATTCCAAGGGAAAAGCATGATGCTTTAACCCAAGTAGTGTATGCCTCCCGTTGGCATGGACAATTGATGGGTTGGCTAGCAAGCCTTACCCTGGAGGACGAGGCTAGACAGGAGTTAGGTCTACCTCGAATGATTTGTGAGTATGAGGATATTTTTTTAGATGAACTATCAAGATTACCTCCACATACAGATGTAGACTTCACCATTGAGTTGCACCCCGGTACATCGCCCATTTCTATGACTCCACATAGGGATAGCGCCAGCTGAGTTGCAAGAACTCAAGGTCTAATTACAGGAATTATTGGACAGGGCTTTATTAGACCGATCACTTCACCTTGGGGCGCTCCGGTGTTGTTTGCCAAGAAGAAAGAAAAGACCGTTTGACTATGCATAGACTACCGACAGTTAAATAGGGTTACTATCAAGAATAGGTATCCTTTGCCGAGGATTGATGATTTGTTTGATTAGCTGAGAGGGGCACGAGTCTACTCCAAGATAAATCTCCGTATCGACTACCTTAGTTGAGGATTAGGAAGGCAGATATCCCTTAGGCGACGTTCAGAACACAGTATTGGCATTTCGAGTTCACTGTCATGCCTTTTGGATTGACGAATGCCCCGACAACATTCATGGATCTAATGTATAGGGTGTTCCAACCCTACCTAGATTAGTTCGTCGTAGTGTTTGTTAACGACATCTTGATCTACTCCAAGTCTGACGAGGAGCATGAGAGTCACTTGAGGATTATTTTTCAAACCTTGAGAGACCATCAATTGTACACCAAGTTCAGCAAGTGTGAATTTTGGCTGATTGAGGTGAAATTCTTGGGGCAAATGGTGTCGACTTCAGGTGTATCTGTGGACCCAGAGAAGGTTAAGACCCTTATGAATTGGGAAAGGCCAAAGTCAGTCTTCAAGATACACAGTTTCTTAGGATTGGCAGGGTACTACATCTTCACACAGTGAGACCTCAGCATAAGGCAACGTGGGTGGATGGAGTAGTTGGAGGACTATGACTTCACTTTGCATTACCATCCTGGTAAGGTAAATGTGGTGGCTGATGCACTCAGTTGAAAGTCACAGGGAGTCTTGGTTAGTGTGGCTTTCTAGAAGTGGTAGATGCTCAAGACTGTGAGACAGTTTGGGCTACGCTACATAGGTTAGGCTCAGGGCACTTTGGGGAGTTTAGTGGCTACACCTTCTCTACTGAGCAGAGTGATCGAGTCCCAGAGATAGGATATAGAGATTTTATCCATTAGGGACTGAGTACAATTAGGTATAGGTGACGAGGGCTGGACTATGCATACGGATGGTAGTCTTCAGTTTAGGGGAAGGAATGTGGTTCCCCAGTCTACAGAGTTGAGAAAGGAGATTCTGAGAGAGTTTCATTGCTCCCATTTTGTGGTGCATCTAGGTGGCACGAAGATGTACCATGATCTTCGTCTTCAATACTATTGGAGTAGGATGAAGAGACACATCGGGGATTTTGTTAGTCGATGTCTCACGTGTCAGTAGCTGAAGGCTGAACACCAGAGACTAGTAGGGTTACTCCAGCCTTTGAAAGTAGCTGAATGGAAGTGGGAGCATGTCACGATGAATTTTGTGACTCACTTGCCACGAACCTCGCGAGGGCATGACGTAGTATGGGTGACAGTGGACCGACTTACGAAGTCGGCACATTTTTTGACTGTGTAGATGACCTTCACACTAGAGGAATTTTGTAAGTTGTATATACGGGAGATTGTCCGGTTGCATGGGACGCCCATATCTATAGTATCAGATTAGGATCCCAGGTCTATAGCTCATTTTTGGGAGAGTTTCTAGCGAGCCATAGGGACACAGTTGATGGTGAGCACAATTTTACATCCTTAGACGGACGGTCAGTCGAAGAGGACCATCCAGACCTTAGAGGACATGCAACGAGCATGCGTCCTAGATCTCAAGGGTAGCTGGGAAGAGCACCTACCTTTAGTGGAGTTCACCTACAACAACAGTAATCAGGCGAGCATATATATGGCACCCTATGAGGCATTATATAGGAGGCCTTGTTGTTCTTCGGTTTGTTGGACATAGGTAGAAGAGAGACCCTCTATGAGTCTGAAATTGGTTAGAGACACCTTAGAGAAGGTGAAATTGATACGGAAGTGTCTTCTCATGGCTTAGAGTTGACAGAAGGGCTACGCCGANGCATTCATGGATCTAATGTATAGGGTGTTCCAACCCTACCTAGATTAGTTCGTCGTAGTGTTTGTTGACGACATCTTGATCTACTCCAAGTCTGACGAGGAGCATGAGAGTCACTTGAGGATTATTTTTCAAACCTTGAGAGACCATCAATTGTACACCAAGTTCAGCAAGTGTGAATTTTGNAAACCCTTCAAACTACTTGAAAGGATTGGTACAATTGCTTACCAGTTGGCGTTACCGCCAAATCTATCGGGTGTTCACTCGGTATTCCATATCTCTATGCTTTGGAAATACACTCCAGNGAACCCTTCAAAGTACTTGAAAGGATTGGTACAATTGCTTACCGGTTGGCGTTACCGCCAAATCTATCGGGTGTTCACTCGGTATTCCATATCTCTATGCTTTGGAAATACACTCCAGATCTGACTCATATGGTGGATTGGGGCAAGCTTGTCGTTGATGCAGATAGGACATTTAAGGAGGGATCTGTGCTCATCATAGACAGCCAGAATCAGGTATTACGAGACAAGACCGTGAGGCTAGTGAAGGTGTTGTGGCAGCACCGAGGAGTGGAGGAGGCAACATGGGAGTGCGAGGACACTATCCTTACTAGTTATCCTTTCTTATTCGAGGATGGGGGTACATTTTTGTAGTTATGAGTATAATATACTTGTCACATATGCATATGGTTGAATGTGCATGTGTGTGAATTTCGGGGACAAAATTCTTTAAGAAGGGAAGAATGTAAAACCCGGGTAAATTTGAACTTTTTCTAAAAAATGGCAAAACGACACATAATGAGGATTGAAAATCCGTATTTTTCTAGAGCTCAGATGATGCAACGAACCACACCGTTGAATTTGTCTCTCGAAATCTAGTTATCCTGTCAATGTCCCCAAAAATAAGATTTATAAAATTTCCTTAAAATTGNCGGGTAAATTTGAACTTTTTCTAAAAAATGGCAAAACGACACATAATGAGGATTGAAAATTCGTATTTTTCTAGAGCTCAGATGATGCAACGAACCACACCGTTGAATTTGTCTCGCGAAATCTAGTTATCCTGTCAATGTCCCCAAAAATAAGATTTATAAAATTTCCTTAAAATTGAAGAAAAGTTCAAATAAAAATTATTTGAACTTAAATCAGGATGAAATTAAGTCATTTCGGGACAAAAACGAACTCGAAAATAAGAAACATGCGGTACAACGTAGACCGCGCAATTAAAGACTATAAATTGGGGAAAATATATGATTTTCCCTACTTGATCAGCTGGGTTCTCACATTGAAGAGAAGAAGAGAGGGAAAGGAGAAAACAAATCAAGAACTCCACCTACTCTCTATGATCTACGGGTTTTTGGCGGTCGAAATTTGTCAAGCCAAAAGTTAAAGTCGATCACCACGAATAGGGCTACGCAACCATACCAAGAACGAAGGATTTTACCAAAGATCTAAAGAAGAGTTTTTGAGAAATCAAGAGTTTTGGGTTTGTGTTGGTGTTCTTGAAGGTTTTATCCTTCGTATTACGTTTCAAGAGATAGGGTTCCCTCCTACTTTGGTTAATTTCTTACCTAGGATGTTCTATGGAATGGGTAAGTGTATAGAATAACATAAGTCACTTGACTATGGTTATGGAATTGAGGAAAGAGGTATGGAAATGGCTTAGACCAATTCCTAATTAACTTTGGTATAGGAAAAGTACTTATGTAAATTCCTCAGAACATGATATTATGTGGGAAATCTTGTGTGATAACATGATTTATGCCTTGAAGGTATTTTGCTAAATGCCTATGTGAGAGTTGAGTTTGTTATGACATGAGTTATGTATAACATGCTTGTGGGTTGTGTTGGATATAAATGTTAATACGTGCTAGTTGGTATATTGACATTGTGATGGACTATGGTAATTATATGCAATTGATATAAATTGCCATGACATATGCAGAAGTATGTGGTTAAATTAGCTCATATGACATTCATTACATATGGAGCATGAAATTGATATTGCAATGGTGCATTACATTGCATTTGCACGGGAGAAATACATCCATGGACATGAATGTGGGTGTGTGTGTGCATGGTTGGATCAATCATCATATTTGGTGATTGATGTGTGGGCTCGAAAAAGTTGGATCGAAGATCTGACTGAGTCGCATGGTTGCATGAAAGAAAAACTTGTGTCGGGTATAGCAAGCAGGGCTAGACTCTCCCTCAGGTGCAAGACCCAGTTACTTGGTTCATACACTCCCCTGTGGTGAAATTCCAGAAAAGTGTAATGGCATATGGAGCCAGCGGTGTGATTCCAAAATCTGATATCTAACAAAGACACATGATTTTGTTTTATAAATGGTCATTCGATGTGTATCATCCAACAAAATTTGGTTTTATAAACACATGACCTTTATTTCAAAATGATCATTGGATGAAATTCTTCAATGATAGATTTACTGCATACTAGCATTGCATTGTATTGCGGGAGTTGGTGAGGACTCGGGTTAAAGTGCATAAGTGAGTGTCATCTCATATCATGACATGACATAGTAGAATTCCAACATTAAATGACATATTCTTGTTTAGAATGGAAATTGATGTTTGGTTGTTGCATGTGCACATTTCATATGCATCTAGGAGGGAGTAGCCTTTGTAGGAGATACTCTATTCAACGTAGCTCACCCTATACGGGAAAACGTTTCAGGTGCGAGGTTCACACAAGCAGAGGATTCTCATTTCGTGCCTCAAAGATGAAGAGAGTAGACTTGTGGCTTTTGATAGCTCATTCTGTATAATTTTTGTGAAAATTATATTTTGGGCATATAATCGTATGGAATTATGTGTAATAGAACTTGTATATAATAAGTTTTATGTGAGAAACCTTATTAAGCATGTTTTGGATGGTATTGGAATAGGTTGAAATGGATTGAAAATTGAAAACAAGTAAAATAGGCAAAAGTCGCGAAACTGTACTGTTAAGGCATACTAGTATGACGAGGTCCAGTGAGTTATCCGTACCGGTACATAGTTTTCAGTGGATTATCCGTATCGGTACAGATTTTCCAGTGGATTACCTGTACTGGTATAGATTTTCCAGTGGGTTAAGTATACCGGTACAACTTTTCCAATGGGCAACCCGTACCAGTATGGCCTATCGGTACACTTTTTAAAATTTTGAAATTTTAAAAATTATTTTGCCACTCTTTTGGGCTATGGGTTTTTTGGTTCCTAGAATATAAATGGACTATAATGGAGCATGAAATGTGGTACATTGGACCACGATTTGATTAAATGATAAAATGTACACAAGTGATACGTGTGGGTTATAATCCTAGGAAGGGGATGTTATTGTTGTGACGTCGAGTTGCGCGACAAACACGGGTATTTGCGCGGGTTGATGGATGGTCAACGGTTGATAAAGGACCCCCGGTTTTAGGGGCGTCACACATCTGGTTATTAATACTAGTATAATGGATAATGGACGTATCCATTTATGGTCTCTATCACTGAACCTCATCTTGGTTCCAACCATGACGACATTTATACACATAGGATATATGTTCTTAGTTGGCTATCTCAAGCGCTTAATAATTATGTCTTATCTTTGCTCGCTATCTCAAGCGCCNGTGAACCTCATCTTGGTTCCAACCATGACGACATTTATACACATAGGATATATGTTCTTAGCTGGCTATCTCAAGCGCTTAATAATTATGTCTTATCTTTGCTCGCTATCTCAAGCGCCAAAAGTGATTTCTGATGTGAGTGAGTTATTGTAACCTGATGACATACTTTTATTTATTTTTCAATATTATATAGTGCTAAATGTTATTTAAACCACTTAAATAGGATATGATAATTAAAAAATGTCTTGTGCATATGTAATAAGATATCTAATCTAACAGAAAAGAAATATCGAATAACTGGTAAACTAATACAATCAACTGCTATGCATCCCAAATGCCCTAACATGAACTTTATACACATCTCTAGGAATAGGATTAGTTAGGGGTCAACACATAACTTGTTTCTTGCATGTCCTTCATCTCAAAATTTGAGGACAACCATCTTTTAGCGGTGACAATCATCTCCTTCTTATTCCCAAACAATAGAATGTAGTCAACATACAACGAGAGGATAATAAAACTTCTTTTGGATTTGTTAATGTACACACAGTGATCTTCTTCGACCATCATGAACCCATCATTAATGATGGCTTGATTAAATCTTAGTACCACTGTCTAGATGATTACTTCAAGCTATAGATAGATCAATTGAGCGTGCAAACTTTACGCTCTTGACCTTCTATAATGAATTCAATGGGTTGATCTATATAGATCTCCTCATCCAGTTCTCCATTGAGAAATATAGTCTTAACGTCCATTAAGTGTTCGACTATGGCTAAATGAGGCGAATTGAAGCAAAACTCATTACCGGTGAGAAGGTTTCTTCATAGTCTATTCCCTCAAGTTGGGTATAACTCTTTCCTATAATCACTTGCCTTGTACCTAATGGAAACATCTTCATTGTGTTTGATTTTTGAGAACCCATCTAATGGTCTTGCGCCTAGAAGGAAGTTCAATCAAGTCCCAAACTTGATTGGTCTTCATAGACCTCATTTCTTCAATCATTGCATTCATCCATTATTTCCTAGTAACAGTTGAGACAACATGTTGATAAGTCTTAGGCTCATCACTATCATGTACAACAATCATGAAAGATTCCCCTTCAATCGCAAATCGACGACGGGGAATGCTTTCACGAATGTTAGTAAACCACTAAACCACTCAAGGTAGGAAACCTCTAATACTCGATGATATGCATGCAAGTATAATCCACATTCATCACACCCACCCATATAAGAGATAATTATAATAATTTTTCACAAAAATCATGTACATCAAAATCCGTAGTTCCATAATTCTCAAGTAAAATAATAATCGGAGAAAAATGTGTAAGAGATCATACCTATATCTCTCTTTATCTCCTTCCATCAATATTGGCATTTCATATCTTGATATTTGTACTACCCATATGGATCATGAATATAGAACGGTGACTTTCTTCCACAATTTCATCCTTCAATTGGGCTTCATCTGGTATACTATAAGACCCTATACTAGAATTAAATAAGGATGATATCATCTTAAGATCCTCCTAATAAAAATAAAATGACGCTAGGAACTTCAAAGCATTGTTGACAGATTGATTTTGAGTTTAAGTTTCGCTCTTATTGACTTTCAAGTCAAATTTAGTTTCAGAGGTAGTTAAGCTTGAGAAGGGTGGCTTGATACGTTTTTAAATATTTTCATGTCAAAACAAGGCTACCATTGAATTTGGAAGGTTGAGAACCCTTGGGAGAGGTGATTTGGGGTGTATTAGAAATTTAGAAGTATTCTAGAGTTAAAATACATTTTGAGAAAAGTTCAGGTAGAAAGAAATTTGACACTACGTAAGTATTTTGACATAAATTTTTATCCAAAATGTTGATTAATCTAATTTTTGGGAAATAGAAATTAGACTTCAAGATCTATAAAAGTGTATTTCAGAAAATTTTCGTGAATCAGCTTGTAACTAGGTCAAAATTTAGGCTAAGGTTTGAATAGAAATTTATCGGAGTTTGGACGCCCCTAGAATTGTTAGGATTCTTGTCCTGAAAATTAAATTGTTCGATTCATCATAAAAAAGAAGCAACAAAGTGTTTAAAGAGCCTAAACACCCCCAGAACTGTTCCAACGCATCATTAAAAATGCCTGCGATCAGTTTTTAGGGTTTTCTCCATTTTTTGTGTTCCAAAACATGGTTGTTCAGCCCAAAGAGGCCAAGAGGAGTTGGGAGAGAGGAAAAAGGCTAGATCTTGAAGGATTAATGTGTGGTAGTCACATAAAAACGCGCTAGGACCGGTTAAATTACGGGTCAAGGTAGGAGTTCTTTCTCAAATTCACTCATTGATGATTAGGGCTGTATAATTATATCTTTTTCATCCTTATAATAATATAAATAGTAGATCTACACTACTTTTATGTTTGTTGGAACACATGATTCATTTCTTGAATAAAATACATAATCTTTTCTGAAGATCTATCCATTATTGATTTAAAAACCTAATTCTTAACTCCTATTCTATATATGTGATAGATCTGTAGTGTTTTTACATTCTTTTTTAATATATGCTCAAATTTTTGAATAAACACATGATTTACATCCAAAAATCAAATGTCTTGATTAAAATCCTAGACCTTGAATATTGTGAACATGAACATTTTTTTTTAAGATCTTTTACATGTTTTGATCTAATCATTTGTTTACTTGAGAATGGTGGAACTATGGATTGTGCTATCAGTGAGTTTTTTTGGAAAAATGTTGTTATTATCTCTTATATGGGTGGATGTGATGAATGTAGATTACACTCAAATTTGTATCGTAGAGTGTTAGAGGTTTTTCCCACCTTGAGGGGTTTGGTCTTTGCCTAAAACTAGTAGGGGGTTTGGTTTCTTGCAAGGGTCAACCATTATTTGTTCAAGTAGGTTCAAGGCTGAGGGATAATATACTATTCCTGCGAAGGATTTGTCAATGCTAAATGAGTCAATGGGTGCCTTTCCTAAAGAGTTTTTGGCTTTGCAGGATTGATTTGATGGTTCGTGTTTGTGTTTTTTTTTTTATGGTGGGTGGACCGGATAGGTTTAGTGTGTAGATTCATGCTAATCTACCTACATACATGAGATGTAATTTACAAATTGAGACTTACTTGTTTTTGGTGTTAAGGATGATGCAGAGCTAGGTGAGTAGTTAGCTTGGGATGCTGAGGCATATCGAGATGTAGATCCAAATTTTGAGGCTTAGAATTCTATTTATTTCCTTATAGTTTCATTGGTTTATATGGAGGAATATTATTAATATTATTTAGTTGGAGGGGATATTTGGTTTATTTAAAGGTTTTGGATGTAACCTTGATGATTGAACTTTGGGATTTGTTTAGTAATGTATTGTGGTTGATTTTGATATGAATTTTATGGTATTTAGTTATGCTTTCATGGTTTGATGGATGATAGTTAGTTCATGCCTGTTGGTGAAAATTTGGGGTTGTCATATACACAATCTCTCACGAAAACATAACTCGTCACCATACAAGGACCAATCCTCTATGGTCTCCTTTTTCTCCAATCGACTCCAAATCTCCTTTAATTGTTGATCCAACCGTTGTAAATCTACAACCCTTTTTCGGAGAACAGGTTCAGCCAGTAAATTGAACAATCATGGTCGTTCTTCTTGTTTATCCACCAACATATCAAAATCCTTTAAGGCCTCAATCATCTTCCACTTACACACTGCAAAGGAGTTTATTTCACCCCCGAGACTTTGTTCCAAGTGCATCTTCTACCACATTAGACTTTCTTGGATAGTTCAAAGTAAATTCATAATCTTCCAAATACTCAATCCAATGCCTTTACCATAGATTTAAGTTATTCTTAGTGAAAATATACCCAAGGCTCTTATGGTCGGAATAAACCTGAAATTTCTCTCCATACAAGTAATACCTCCACAACTTAAGAGCAAACACCACTACTGCAAGCTCCAAGTCTTGGGTAGGGTAATTATGCTTATGGATCTTCAACTATCTTAATCCCTAAGCCACTACCTTTCCTTTCTACATTGACACACAACCCAAACCTCTAGTGAAGCATTCGTGTACACATCGTATCCCTCACCACTATAAAAAATTATGAATATCGGTGTTGTGGTCAACTTCTCCTTAATAATAGTGAAAGATTATTCACAATCTTTAGTCCACAAAAACTTCTCCCACTTCTTGGTAAGACTAGTCATCGGCATCGCTAGGTAGGAAAACCTTTCCACAAACATCCGATAGCAACCTTCCAAACCCAAGAAACTTCTGATCTCCGTAACATTCTGAGGTCTTTCTCACTTTATTAATGCCTATTCCCAATATGGGCAACCAATTTTTGAAAGCTAAGGCAGGGAGTAGTTTAAGCTTCCTAGTTAGTTTAATTGGAGATGAACGAGTTAAACCCTAGTCTGACTTTATATTGGTGGTGTCAAACTTTTTGGATGTGTTTCCGGATGAAATACCTGGATTAACCCCATAAAGATATTGATTTTACTATTGATTTGTATCCTAATACCAAACCCATATTCATTATTCTTTACCGCTTGACACCTTTGTAGTTGAAGGAGCAAAGAAAACAATTGGACCAACTATTGGCTAAGGAACTTCACTTCCTTCATCCAAAGCTCATATTTACTCATTTTTGCATATAAATTTTGTTCCTATAATGTTTACAACACCAAGCTGGTGTGTTGTGCATGCTCCCTTTGTGTCTTTAAGTAGATTAAAATGTCATCAATGAAGATGATAACAAATTTCTCTAAGTAAATTCTGAACACGCGATGAATTAAGTTTATGAGAGCTACAAGAACATTAGTGTAACGCCTCAAAACCCATCTTGGATGACATTACAATCTATAAACCATTCACAGCATGAGAGCAACTAAATAAATTCATCATTAAAGAATATTTCATTCATCAAATTTATCATTTACAATGTCATCCCAAAGGAATAGGCCAACCATGGCCACTATATCCAAAAGAATATGCCAAGCTATGACAATTACATCCCAAAAGAATCAATTTAACATGCAGTGGAATTACAAAGGATTGACTTTACATAGTCTCAAAATANAGAATAGGCCAACCATGACCATTATATCCAAAAGAATATGCCAAGCTATGACAATTACATCCCAAAAGAATCAATTTAACATGCAGTGGAATTACAAAGGATTGACTTTACATAGTCTCAAAATAAATATCCTAGTCTAGAAAAAAAGAGAATATAACTCTAGACGTCCACCTCAGAATCCACGTTCCCTTTTATAGGAGCTTCCCAGTGTACTTGCTCATCTACTCCTAGCTCCTCCTCTAGCACATAATCTGAAAATATATTGTTTGTAGGGGGTGAGCACGAAGCTCTGTAGCAACATTCTCCCAAACTCATACAAGGTTTAGAAAGCATGTAAAAACAAGTTGGTCTTATTTTGCAAATATCATATGTTAAATTTTGTAATAAAACAGGGACATTTAAATAGATATCAAGTTTACAAAGTAACAATCATTTAAATGAATTTCCAAACAATAAACCATTTCTAACCATAAGCCATTTTCCACAAGTTCTTGTAGAGTCTCATACCTCCATAAGCTCTTGTAGGAAACCAATTCCACACAATAAGCTTGTTCTCATGTAAGCCATTGCATTCATTATGCATTACATGTTATATGCATAAAATGCTACATGTTGTGTGATATAAGATTATATGCATGATTAAATGTGTATGGGAATGAGACACTAGGGTTAGAAAGCATAACCTTAGGGTCGAAAAAAAAAAGAGAGAAAAGAATGGGAAGGTTTATGGTTTAGGCGTCTACTGGAAGGAGGCATACCTCCTACCAATGAGAACAAGAGGAAAATTTTGAACTTTTTATGAGATAGGCAAGTGGTTGCCTAATTTCGAAGAATTACCAGCAATTGAGAAAAGTACTTGATTGTTCATGTAATTTATCGATTATTTACTTGACAGTTATGACAAATTGCATTTATTTTGAGCTAATTATTGTTTATCGTATAGATTTTATGCTTTGATGGTATTTTTGTGTTTGATTGATTTATCAAGTAAAATAGGGAGATTGAGCTGACTTCTGATGCTTGATAAATTGATTGGATGAATTGAAGAATGCATGAAAATCAAAGGGACCAAGGTGATATTTCAGAAAGTCAAATAGTTTATTGAAGTACATCCCAGCTGCATACATAGATGCGTCTGGACCTAGCTCTTCCGTCCAAACCCGAGTAAGAAAATTTCGAAGTTGAAAAATTGGTTGAGTTAGAAAATCAATACGGTGAGTGATTGTCTAGGCATAGCTACTCCGTTTGGACACAAGTGCTTCAAAAATCAAATTCTAGAGATTTCAAGATGTTCGGACGAGGTTGTGCATGCGGACGATCATTTGACGATACGGTGTGCCTTTTTTAGGACATTTGTGATCGTCTAGACTCAGATATGTTGACCACGTCAAAGACCCGAATTTAAGGGCTTGCATCTGGACGCAGCTCTTTCATCTNATATGTTGACCAAGTCAAAGACCCAAATTTAAGGGCTTGCATCTGGACGCAGCTCTTTCATCTAAACGCACATCATTATAGAGGTGCCATTCGGGAGTCTGACCTAGAGGAATCTCTTGAAGGTATTTAGAGATTAGTCATTCTTTGGATAAAGAGGGCAGGAGATGAAGAGATAGAAAGTAATAGAGATCATACATTAAACCTTGGGAATTATTTTTCTTTCTTCTCTGAGATTTTTGCATGGCTTGTGAGTAGTCTCCTATAATTCCTAGCTAGGGTATGGTTGTATGAATATGTTTTGAATATTTTGTTTAATGCAATTATTATTTGATTGTTCTTCAAAGTTGATATCTTTTTCAACATATAGATTGAATGAATGAGTTTTAGCAAATGATTGTACTCTATATACTTTTGAAATTATTCACAAGATTGATTCCTTGTCATGAGTAATTTTATAATTTCCTGCGAGTCTACAAACCTGGTTATTTATTGATTACATTCAATTCAATTGACTTTATTCTTCAAAGTAAAATCTTTCGGTTGATTATACTGGCATTGGACATCAACTACGATAATGAATGATTGCATAAACATGAAATTCATACATAGAATTATTCCCTAATCCCAATGCTAGGAATTATTCTTTTTTATTGATTAAATTCCTTTTCAATTAGATACCAATTCCCAACAACCAATACTTTTGATTCAAGTTCTTTCTTTTTACCTTTATAATTCTAAATTTCAAGTTCCTTGTGGATTAGCCTCAGTCTTACTGAGTATTACTATTGCTTGACCACCTACACTTAGGTGTTCCCTTTTGGGATCATGCAATACTGTACGATCCACTTTCAGGCACCAATAATGGAGTTAAAGCCACTACTAGACACTTTGAAGTATGCATTTTTGGGAAGTGGTGAGACATTTTTGGTGGTGATCAATTTAGCATTGAATCGAAAGTAAGTGGAAAAGTTAGTGAATGTTTTGCAAGCATATAAAGGAGCAATTGGCTAGACGATAGCAGACATTAAGGAGATCAGCCCCATTATCTAAACACATTGAATATATATGCAAAACAAAGCTCGACAACCATAGAGAACAGTGAATCCCATAATAAAGGATGTGGTTCGGGCTGAGATTCTAAAAATTCTTGGTTTGGAAATTATTTACCCTATTGGAGACAGCAAGTGGGAGAGTCCTATTCAAGTGGTGCCTACCAAATGGGGGGTTACCGTCATAGCCAATGAAAACAAGAAGCTGATTGCAACTTGGCAGCTGACCAGGTGGAGAGTGTTATTGATTATAGAAAGCTCAATTCTTGCACCCAAAATGATCGCTTCCCATTGCCCTTCTTTGATCAAGTTTTGGAAAAGGTGGCAGGTGCTTGATGTTTTCTGTTGTATTCCCTAGTCTCCAGACATCATTCCTTAATGTGTGTATGGCTTATAGGAATAAGGGAGTGTCACTCTCCCTCGGAATGATGGGAGAAATAGAGCAACAAAATAATGGAAATGGAATGAACAAAATGTGTGTGAACAAAAGTGCTCCCCTAGCGCAAGGAGTCTTTTGCTTGTCGTGTTTCACTTGGAATGAGTATTCCAAGGTCGTCTCCTCAGGGAAGAAAAGTTCAAGTATGTGAAGGTGATTTTGTGAGTAATGCAAAACATAAAATCTTTTTGATGGTTGAGTTTTGTGAATTGTGTTTTTGATGGAAATGAAATAAAACAACTATTGGCTAATCCAAAGAGGTCATTCCAATGGGAATACCAACTCAACTAGAAACCTTCCTCCAATGGTGCTTAGATGAACGATTGATTCATGGGAAGCTAGGGACAAGATGAAGGTGAGGATCTAAGCATAACCCCGTGACTAGGCCTACGAGATATTAAAGGCTCACAACTGCATCCACTCTCAACCCAGTCAAACCGGATAATCGTACACCGAGAGGAGGAAAGAAAATGATTTGAAATGGCAAACAAGTTCAAGTGTGTGAAGGTGATTTTGTGAAAAATGCAAAGTGTAAAATCTTTTTGATGGTTAAGTTTTGTGAATTGTTTTTTTGATGGAAATGAAATAAAACAAGTATTGGCTAATCCAAAGAGGTCATTTCAATGGGAATACCAACTCAACTCAAAACCTTCCTCCAATGGTGCTTAGATGAACGATTGATTCATGGGAAGGTAGGGACGAGATGGAGGTGAGGATCCAAGCATAAACCGTGACTAGGCCTACGGGATATCAAAGACTCACAACTGCATCCACTCTCAACCCAGTAAAATCGGACCATCGTACACCGAGAAGAGGAAAGAAAATGAGTTGAAATGGCAAACAAGTTCAAGTGTGCGAAGGTGATTTTGTGAAAAATGCAAAGTGTAAAATCTTTTTGATGGTTGAATTTTGTGAATTGTGTTTTTGATGGAAATGAAATAAAACAAGTGTTGGCTAATCCAAAGAGGTCATTCAAATGGGAATACCAACTCAACTTAGAACCTTCCTCCAATGGTTCTTAGATGAATGATTGATTCATGGGAAGTTAGGGATGAGATGGAGGTGAGGATCCAAGCAAAACCCGTGACTAGGTCTATGGGATATCAAAGACTCATAACCGCATCCACTCTCAATCCAGTCAAATCAGACCATTGTACACCAAGAGGAGGAAAAAAAATGAGTTGAAATGGCAAACCCAAGAGCAGGTCTCCCTTGGNTCCGTGACTAGGTCTATGGGATATCAAAGACTCATAACCGCATCCACTCTCAACCCAGTCAAATCAGACCATTGTACACCAAGAGGAGGAAAAAAAATGAGTTGAAATGGCAAACCCAAGAGCAGGTCTCCCTTGGATTAGCCAACCAAAAATCTAGCTACTCATGCAAAAAGGAAAGACATGCATAATGTAAATAGACATAATGAAGAAATGGAACATGGAACTTAACTTAATGCAAGAAATCTTAAACTAGGAAGGAAAATGTACAGTACCTATTTTAAAGCTAGGAAATGAAGAAAACTTGAAAGCAACAATGGTGGAAAGTAGAACATGTAACTAAACTTGCAATATACTTAAAATAAATGAGATTAAAGGGTNGAGACGTAATGAAGAAATGGAACATGGAACTTAACTTAATGCAAGAAATCTTAAACTAGGAAGGAAAATGTACAGTACCTATTTTAAAGCTAGGAAATGAGAAAACTTGAAAGCAACAATGGTGGAAAGTAGAACATGTAACTAAACTTGCAATATACTTAAAATAAATGAGATTAAAGGGTAAGAGTTAAGGATTACAAGAAATTTAAAGCTTACTACAACTGAAATGGAAAGGAAAATGCAAAAGCATAAATTTCTATCTACTATTCATCATCTTCTTCCTTGGAGTTTTTTAAGCTTAAGTAGCCACCCCTCAAAATCTTGTGGAATGCTGAATATATGGTGAAGAAGCCTTGCATTTTCATCCATAGGGTCCTCTAGGGTCTGTGTGTGCTAACATCCAAGCATGTGGAAGGGGTTTGACTCTTACATAGGCAAGGACAAGCTTAGTCTGCATCCATTATGGCTGCCCCCTTCTCTCCCATCCCATTAATGTCATTGCCTCCCAAGTCTTCAACTAGGGTGTAGGAAGCATGTAAATGTGTAAGGGATGTCAGGGGACAAGTGGGAAAATCAATGGTGGGACCCCCAAGCAAGTGGAGCATGAGTTGCAGGTGTTCTAGACATTCTGGACAAAACCTACCGGTAGGTTTTTAGCGATCTACCGGTAGGTTTTGGCTACTAGAGTAAAAACTACTGGTAGGTCTTTTCGGTAGGTTGCTTACTCCGGACCATTTTTTGTAGAATTGTCATAACGTTTGATCCAACCGTTCGATTGAGCTGAAATTTTGACACAATCCAGAAGACATCCAGATCTACAACTTTCATATTTTGAACTTCTTCAGATTCAAAGTGGNGTCATAACGTTTGATCCAACCGTTCGATTGAGCTGAAATTTTGACACAATACAGAAGACATCCAGATCTACAACTTTCATATTTTGAACTTCTTCAGATTCAAAGTGGCTCATGGTCCAAAAGGAGGAAAACGAAGGTACTACAACCAAATAGTGCGGGTGTTGGTGCCTATGTTGCCAAGCACTGATACCTCATTGATTTTTTTCACTTTTAAGCCTCCAAATCCTCAAGTAATGTGTTCATATCTTCACCACATATCCACACATAGTTGCAAGGTTCTAAAATACACTATAATTACCTGCAATATCGAAAATTCAATATTATTCATAAATTTGGCTAACTCTAAGTACTTAAATGCAAAAGTTGAGTTAAAATGCATGTAATGAGGACATTAAATATACAATATTATGTGCTCATCAGCAATTTATTTATTCTACTACTTCTTGGATGGATATTCAAGTTAGAATCAAATTAAAATTGCTTTGGAAGATCAGAAGAAAACCCCCTTCACTTGCCCTTTTAAAACATTTGCTTATTGATGTATGTCATTCAGGCTGTGTAATGCCCCCAGAACAATCCAAAGGTGCATGGTGGGAATTTTTAGTGATATGGTGGAAAAGATTGTGGAGGTATTTATGGATGATTTTTTGGTATTTGTAGATTCATTTGAAAATTATTTGGAGAATTTGAAAAACGTATTAGTGAGGTGTGAAGAGAAGAGTATGATAATTAATTCAGAAAAGTGTCATTTTTTGGTAACTAAAGAAATAGTTTTAGGTCATATTGTTTCTATAAAGGGGATCGAGGTCGACAAAGCAATGGTTGAGTTAATTTCAAACCTACTTACCTCGAAAACGGTAAAGGATGTGCATTCATTTCTTGTCCATGCTGGATACTATAGATGATTCATAAAAGGATTCAGTGCTATATCACGCCCTTTATGTAATCTTTTGGCAAAAAATGCTCAATTTGTGTAGTCACCTAATTTTGAGATGCTTTTCAAAAACTTAAAAGCATGTTGATTTCGCCTCCAATCATGCAACCACTTAATTGGGACCTCCTAGTTGAACTTGTGAGTGATGCAAGTGACTATGTAGTGGGAGTTATATTAGGCCAAAGGCAGGACAAGAAACCACATTTTATTTACTATGCTAGCAAAACCATAAATGCGGCACAAATGAATTACACTACCATAGGAAAGGAATTGCTAGCTATTGTCTTTGCACTTGATAAATTTAGATCTTATATCATTGTTTCACCTATTGTTGTCTGTACTGATCACTCTACTTTAAAGTATTTGTTATCTAAGTAGGATACAAACCGAGACTCACTAGGTGGATCCACTTCTTACAAGAATTTCATCTGATAATTAAAGATAAGAAAAGACTTGAGAATGTGGTAACAGATCTTTTATCTCGGCTTGTGTTTTAGGACATGTAGAGGCATTTTCCCATTCAAGATACTTTTCCCGATGAATATTTATTTTCTGTTACTGCATCTTGTCCTTGATATGCTGACATTGTTAATTTTCTTGTCACAAGACAAATGCCATCTCACTGGAGTTCACAAGGTAAAAGGAAATTTTTGGTGGAAGGGAAGAAAATTTTCTTTGATATCCTTTATTTATTTAAATATTGTGACAACTAGGTCTTTAGGTCATGAGGAGATGCATACCTGATGGCGAGCAACATAATTTTATATCTTTTTACCATTTGGAAGCACGTGGAGGTTAATTTTCCTTAACGAAGACTGTTGCAAAGATCTTGTAGTGCAGTTTCTATTGGCCTAGCTTGTTCAAAGATTGTTTTCAATTCTACAAGAGCTGCGACAAATGTCAAAGATTGGGTGGAGTGACTCGAAAGAATATGATGCCCCTTACTCCTATTTTGGTGATCGAGATCTTTGACTATTGGGGTATCAATTTTATGAGGCCGTTTCTCTCATCTTTTGGTAATCTCTATATTTTATTGGCTATTGATTATGTGTCTAAGTGGGTAGAAGCTATACCAACTAGGAAAAATGACCATAAAATTGTTATCAAATTTCTTAAAGAAAATATTTCGTCAAGGTTTAGTATGCCTAAGTTGATTATTGGTGATGGTGGCTCACATTTTTGTAATAAACCATTTGGGATTTTAATGCATAAATATGGTATCACACACAGAGTGTCCATTGTTTATCACCCATAGAAAACTGGCCAAGTTGAATTGGTTAATAGGAAAATTAAGCATATATTGGAAAAGATGGTGAATTCGACTGACTGATGCTTTATGAGCCTACTATACAACATACAAAACTCACCTAGGTATGTCTCCTTATAGGCTGACCAACGGGAAAGCCTATCATTTGCTCGTTGAGATTGAACACCAAGCATATTTGGGCATAAAGTCACTAAACTATAGTTTGGGTCTAGCTGGTGAGCAAAGAAAATTACAATTGAATGAATTAGAGGAAATATGCAGGGATGCATATGAAAGTACTAAGCTTTATAAAGAAAAGGTCAACATGTTTCATGATAAATCAATAGTGAGAAAGACCTTTGAGCCAGAATAAAAAGTATTGTTATACAATTCCTGTCTTCACATCTTTCCAGGGAAAAATTGATTACGATGGACTGACCCCTATATAGTCCATGTTGCTTATCCTAATGGGGATGTGGAAATTCAAAACCCTAAAAATGGTCAAACTTTTAAAGTTAATGGACAACGGCTTAAGCCATTCTTAGAAGATTTTTCAAAAGAGGAGGTTGTAGAAGATTTGGTTGATCCTATGTATCAGGATCTTGATACTGAATGATTACTTTCAATGACAGGAATGTACATTTAGTAATTTTCACTTTCTTTCTGTTGTATATAACTCATTTTTATTAGACTTACTTCTTTTTTTATAGCTTGTGTTTTTTTGCAGGTGGTGGTTTTTCTTTATAGAAGTAGTGCCATGCGTTTTCTTACCCTTAGTTTATTCATTTTCTAATTGCATGATTGTTTTGCATGCATTATGGCCAATGCATGATTTAAGTTGGGGGTAAGGGTGCACCGTTGTTATGTACACCACCATGTTTGCAAAATGATGAAAAATTTAAAATTTTGAAATTTTTATTTTGAAAAAGATAAGAAAAAGAAGACTAAACATCTAATTTGGAGTATATTATTCTCTTTTATTTAGCATGAGATTGATTGATTATTTGACTTGAATCTTGAGTTGTTTGCATACTAACACATTAGAGGAGTTTATTCTATACTTAAGTATCATGTACATGTTTTTATATGAAACTCACCCTATGTGCACATTCTCAATGCTAATTTTTGCAAATTTATTGAATATTATTCACATCTTAAAATGATTGACATAAATAGTGGAGATGAATCATAACCCTTGTGACCTTTTGTGCAATTCTTTATTAGAGGGTTGAATTACATAAACTCAAAAGAGTATTCTTTTAAGTTTAATATCTTTCAATAATCTCATTACGCTTGTTTTGGTAAATGAAAATGGCATAGTTAGTTGATTTCATCTCAACGGAAAGGAGTATCTTGCCATGTATTTTTGAGAAATGATCTTAGGTCATTTGTAAATTAATTTGAGCCTTAGCCTATTCTTTCTTAACATCATCCTTAGAAGTCGTGGTTGAACTTGAATGTAAATTTCATTTCTTTAGTCACATGCTTAACCAAACCATGCATAAAATATGTTATCCTACCTTGGTTGTCCCGGAATGAAGAGTGCCAAATGAAAAAGGGGATTGTGATTGAAAAAAAGGGGGAAACAAAAGAAAGCAAGAATGGAAAAAATGGGTTGATGAATGTTTGAGCATATTGTTGACATTTATGGAAAGAAAAGCAAAGAAATTAAGAAAAAAAATAGGTGAAAAAAAAATTAAAATAGAAGAAAAAGTGAAAAGAAATGAATAAGGGAAAGAAAGAGAAATGAAGATAGTGAGCCAATTGATTTCAAAAGAGGAGATGTGGTTAATAAAGTCATATTTTCGGTATAACTCCTTTTGAATTCCTATATCCCTTCGTTTCTTTAGCTTAATTTTTATCATAGGCCACGTTACAACCAATTATAGTCCTTTTTGATCTCAAAAATCATAACGAGTGTATGTTCTAAATCAAGTAAGAGATAGGTTAACTAAATTACTTTTATTTACCTAACATTCCTTTCATGATATTATGCCAAGGTCGTTTCATTTGCATAATTGTACTTTATTTCTAAATTATATGTGAGCTATATTTTTCTTTGAATTACAAGAATCTGTCTCACATATAGACAATGAGTGAAACATTAGTACAATCAGAGTGTTATATGTTTTGAGAGAAAATCCTTGGTGAGATTTGCAGTGAAGCTAATTTTGGATAGCTAGTGTAAATGTGGATTTTATTTGATAAATTTCTTAAATTGCATCATCATTTCACACACAAACAAGTCTATTGTGAAAATGTGTACATGAATACTTTTTTATAGCATTTAAATCTGTGGTGTAGTAGTGTGTAAATGTGTTAAGAGGATGGAAGAATGATTAGTGTATCTCATTGCTGTTTAGAAGATTATAATATGTTCTGAGTTCATGATCTACGATAAAGGGAACTTTGTAGGTACCTTCACTGAAAACCTTCATGAGACACAACTTGTACACTAGGGGTGGCCTAAGAGTGTAAAGACAAGTTGCATTTGCTCATTGCAATCGTGTTCCCTACAAAAGTGGCTTTAGGTTTCATTTAGTATCCTTAATTGACATGCATCTTAAACTCTAGGTAATGTGTAATTAATACATGTTTTGTTTGTTTAATTATTGAATTGTGTGTAATTGGGTAATGGTGTGTCTTAGGCATGTAAATAAGTGTTAGAAAACTTTAGGATTAGTTAAATAAAGGAAAGAAAACAAAAAAAAATGGAAAAAAGTAGAAAAGCACAATCAATTAGTTGATCAAAGGAAAAATTGACTTCAACCGGTTGAAATAGTCGATCAACTAGTTGACGGGCAAAAATGATACTTCAGAACTGATGGTGTTTAATTCTTACACTTCGGAACACTCCCCCACACCCTTCTTCTCCAAATCANCAGTTGATCAAAGGAAAAATTGACTTCAACCGGTTGAAATAGTCGATCAACTAGTTGACGGGCAAAAATGATACTTCAGAACTAATGGTGTTTAATTCTTACACTTCGGAACACTCCCCCACACCCTTCTTCTCCAAATCAAACTCTCATTATCATTACCATTTCACTCACTAAAACCTTAGGTTTTCATATGGCATCGAGAAAAGCTATGAGTTCCACTTTAAATGTTTTTGTTTCATTGTTTTGGGTTTGGTTATATTGTTTAGCAGTGGTGAGTATAGGTTTCATAGGCATGGCTAAGACTCGAGGGTCTTCAGCATCAGCATCGAGGCGGGCCACGAGGAGTGAGAAAGACCTTGAGGCACTGTCAAAGTCTGAGTCTAGAAAGAGGTAGTGGGCATCATATGAGGCTATTATAGCATGTAAGGTTGCTACCTGTGAGTGTAAGGTAGACTATATGAGCCTAGGGAAGGTGATGTTGGTCGGTCCGTCGGATTGTGCAATTGGGCTTAGAGTTTTTCATTTAGAAGGTTGATTTTATCACTATGTAGAGAGTTTTATCGAGGCTTGACAGACAAGGATGGAGACCTTCAGATCTTGAGGACGATAGTGAGAGGCTAGATTATACAGGTTACACCAAATACGATAGCTGAGTATTTGGGTTATCTGAGGCCATTGACCCAGGATATTAAATACCCACACCCTAAGTTTGTTGCGAAGTCATTAGCTAAGTATGTGATGGTGATGTACAAGTACCCAACTTAGTTTGATGGGCAGTTTAGTATAGGTAAGTTGACTGTCGATTATCGAACTATAAGGAAGATTCTGCATTATAATGTTATCCCTAAGGTGTCCAATAAGAGGTTGCATATGGGAAGATTATCTTGTTGTACGAGGTCATGTAAGGGTCACGGATAGACATTGCTTTTTTTTTTATATGGGGAGTGATTAGGGACTACATATTGGAGACTAAGCCTAGGGGGAATATGCCATTTGGGAGGATGTAAAACCTGAAAAAATTTGAATTTTTATGAAAAAGGGCAAAACAATAATTAGTCGCTACGGTACGAGTTGAAGAACCGAATTTTTCTAGAACTTGGATGATGAAAAGAACCTCAATGTTGGATTTGTCTTGCAAAATCTAGTTACTCAGTCAATTTTTGTTGAATTCCGAGACAGTTAGATTTTTTGAGTTTCAAAAGGCAAACGGGTGTCACGCGACCAGAATAAATGTGACCGAGAATTTATTTGTGANTCAGTCAATTTTTGTTGAATTCCGAGACAGTTAGATTTTTTGAGTTTGAAAAGGCAAACGGGTGTCACGCGACCAGAATAAATGTGACCGAGAATTTATTTGTGAAACATGAAAAATAATTTAAATTTAGTTCAAATAAAAATATATTGAACTTGAAACGGGACGAGAATTAATTGATTCAGGATGAAATCGAACCCAGGAAAGGTGAATGTGTGGCGCAACGAGAGCCAATTGTCCAAGGGGTATAAAAAAGGGAGAAAAAAAATCAGATTTTCCACCATTGTGGCTGCTGGGTTTTCCAAAAAAAGAGAAGGGGAGAAAGGAGGGAGAAAATAAAGGGTTCTTCATTTTCTCTCTATGATCTAGGGCCAACCTTTGGTCGGAATCCTTCGAGCCAAGAACCAAAGTTCATCTACTCAACGAGAGCTACGTCTACATACCAAAAATCAAAGATTTTAACGAAGTCTCAAACATGGGATTTTTGGAAATCAAGGCTTCAAGCTTCGTTTGGGTTNAAGTTCATCTACTCGACGAGAGCTACGTCTACATACCAAAAATCAAAGATTTTAACGAAGTCTCAAACATGGGATTTTTGGAAATCAAGGCTTCAAGCTTCGTTTGGGTTCTTCAGAGCTTCCTACTACGTGTATTGCGCTTCAAGAGGTAGGGTTTTTCTCCTAACTAGATTTATTTTTAACCTAGTGTGACACCCCAAAAATCGGGGGTTCTTAATTTAACAAAATTAGGGCAGAGTCTCCTTTGTACGGGGAGCTCTACCCAAAACACAACTTGTGCATCATACAATTACATAACCCATCTGACATTGACCATACAGGGTCCATTTATCCATACTCATATAATAACATGCAACACTACATTAAAAATAGTCCATATCAGTTCAATTACAATTCTTTTACATATACTACATGCCCCAAAACTAACTTAGCGAATGTTTTACAAAAGCATAGTTTTTCACAATAGTTTTACAAAACGTGAATTAAAAGCCACAATTCGGCTTTTCTTCATCCTTAAGGCCCTAAGTGAGAGCCTTTCACCGGTGTGTACCCTGCACCTGAAATGTTGTCCCCATAAAGGGTAAGCCACGCTCAATAGGGTAACTCCTAAAGAGGCTACTCCCCAACCTAGATGCATATGAAATGTCACCTGCAACATTTAACAAACAACAATCATCCCAAATAAGAATATGCAGTTCAATGTTGGAATTCTACCATATCATGCCATGAAATGAGATGAGACTCACGCGTGCACTTTAACCTGAGCCCTCACCGGCTCCCACAACACAATGCAATGCCAATGTGTAATAAATTCGTCATTGATGTTATGCATCTAATGACATTTTTATATGAAACAAAATCATGTGTCTTTGTTGGGTATCGGATTTTGGAATCACACCATTGGCTCTGTACGCTATTACATTTTTCTAAAATTTCACCACAGGGGAGTGTATGAACCAAGTAGCCAAATTTTTCACCCGATGGAGTATCTAGCCCTTCTTGCTATACCCGACACAAGTTTTTCATGCAACCCATGCAACTCTGTTGAACCTTGGTCCAACTATACCGAGTCCACTTATCAACCATCAAGGATGGTGTTTGACCTAACAACAAACACACACACCCACACTCATGCCTCATGCCTATGAATGTGATGCCTCCGTGCATATTCAATGTAATGAACAATTGTGTAACATCCCAAAACACACCCTGGACGACATTACATTCTAAAACCATTTATATCATGAAAGCACTAATATAATCCCTTAAGAAACAAGACTTCATTTGTCATCCACAAATATTTATAACATTATCCAAAAGAATAAGCCCAAGTCATGGCTATTNCATATCATTTGAGCACTAATATAATCCCTTAAGAAACAAGACTTCATTTGTCATCCACAAATATTTATAACATTATCCAAAAGAATAAGCCCAAGTCATGGCTATTACATCTCAAAAATTAATTAAAGAAGCGCAGCGGAATAAACAAAAGAAGCTAGACTACACAATGTTTCAAAAGAATATCCTAGTCTAGTATAAAAGGAAAGGAGGTCGCTCTATGCATCCACCTCGGGATCTATACTCCCGTCCAGTGGAGTCTCCCAAGTAGCAGACTCCTCGACCCTTACGTCCTCCTCCTCAAGCGGGTAATCTGAAAAATATTAGCGATAAGGGGTGAGCACGAAACTTTATAGAAAAATTCTCCCAAACCCATACAAGGTTTAGAAAAGCATTTAAAACAGTCTGTCTCAATTTTAACATAACATAGATACATAATTTGAAATAAATTAATGACATTTAAAAAGGATCTCAAGTTTATTTAAAAACATTACTTAAATGAATAAACGAGCACCACATACAAATAATAATCATTAATTGCCATAAACTAATTCCCAACAATTCTTTCGATGGGTGGCATACTTTGTGGTAATCTCCAACCCCCTTTAGGTCACCTTTGATTCTCAAGCATCTTTACCGGGAACCTCTTCAGAATGGATGAGCATCCTTACATGGAACCTCTCACCAATCACTATATTGTTTCCCAAGCATCCTTACCGGGAACCTCTTGGGAAGGGGTGAGTATCCTTACAAAGAACCTCTCACTCATGTGCATCGTAAACAACCCAACCAAGCATACAATTCCAACATTTATCTAAATTTACAAGCATTTATCCAAAATTCTCAAAATATATCATGTAACAATTCCAAAACCAACTAAGAAAATACATGAGATCACAATGACATCATTTTTCTACCCAACACAAAATACTAAGGTTTCGAAATCCATAATAAAGAAAACATTTAGGAAGAAAATACATCACTCTCCAAAAATTAGGGTTTTAAAACTAGAAAGGAGATTTCATGGGTATTAAACCCTACTTTGTTTAAAACATGTAATCCTTGCAAAAAAGTCTAAGAAGAGGATGATTCCATAGCATATATATATATATACCATTGATAGCCAAAACATACATATATAAATACCCTAGCCTCAATGTGAGTGAATGAGAGAAAACTCCTACATTGAATCCTTAGTTTGTAGGAAGAACTTTAGTTTTAATCTTGAATCTACCCTTAAACCTCTTGTTTTTTCCTTTCTTTCTTCCTCTCTAATGCTCTTTAGGGTTCCAAAAGGTGTGGGGTGAGGGTAGAATGAAAGAAATGAGGGCAAATGGGATGAAATTGGGGTTTAAAACACCTTAGCCCCGAAATTTACTGTTCACAGCCTGTTTTGGTTTTCTCTAAAATTACGATTTTGCCACTGAGAATCTCCAATTTGATCCATATGACTACCCTAAGATTTTTTGACGTTTTAGATTCATTTTTAATGTTATTTTAACCTAAAAACATTTATTTTAATGATTTATATCAAAACCAAACCGGCTATTAATGAAGTTTTTATTTTATCCATCTGAATCGGTTATTAGTGAAGTTTTGCGTTGTTTGCAAATAAAATGTGATAAAGGGTGCTTCTTAAAGCCTTTTATACTTATTTGAAGCCTAAATGTACTCATTATTCTTATATTTTGATTTAGGATGCAAATTGAGACATTAAATGCAAAACGAAACTAATTGTACTATTTTGACATCACTTTGTTATCTAGGCATAACTCTCTCATCCAAGCTCCGATTGAGATTATTCAAGATGATATGGAATGATAAGAAAGAGCTCTACAACTTTTGTGTTTTGTATTTTGAGAGATATTGACTGCATCAAGGTCACAATCGCGCTTGAAGTTGCAGCCAGTGCACTGTTCATGTGCGCTGTTCACGTCCTGTTTCATCTATTTTTCATTTCCAATCCATTCCTAAGCCAACCAAATCCATCCCAAACCTCTCCAACACATATTTCTACACCAAACCTATTTAATACAAGTTCTAGGACCTAAAATTTCAAATTTTCACTTATTAAAACCAAATTTCAACTATTATTTCCACTAACATTTTAAATCTCTACTTTTTCAATCTACCAAATTCAAACACACATCACTACACATATCCACATTTTTACCACAATTATTTACTATATATCTGTATACATATATAAAAGAAAATACGGGGTGTTACAATCCACCCCCCTTAAAGAAAGTTTCATCCTCGAAACTTACCTCAAGTAGCGAACAAATATGGATACTTCTCCTGCATTTTTTGCTCCGGTTCCCATGTAGATTCCTCCACTCCATGGTGTTGCCAAAAAACCTTCACCAATCTGATAACTTTGTTGCAAAGCACTTTTTCCTGGGCGTCGAGAAGTTCTACCAGTTGTTCTTCGTAGGTTGCTCCGTCTTGAATTTCATTCTCCTTCAAGTTCACGACTGGAGTTACATCCGAGTGACACCTTCTCAACATGAACACGTGGAACACATCATGTACTCCGGATAGCTGGGCTGATAGTCAAAGTTGATATGCTGCCTTACCTACCGCTTTGATTACCACAAACGGTCCAATAGATCTTGGTGCTAACTTCCCTTTCTTGCTGAATCGAAACACGCCCTTCTTGGGTGATACCTTGAGAAATACGTAGTCTCCCACCTTGAATTCTAAGGGTCTTCGTCTGTGGTTTGCATAGCTCTTCTATCTACTTTGCGCCGTCCGTAGGCTCTCTCGGATGAGTTGAATCTTCTCCGTAGTTTCTCAAACAATATCCGGTCCAAACAAACTACTCTCGCCGACTTCTAACCAACACGTCGGTGATCGGCATGGTCTTCCATACAATGCTTCATACGGTGCCATCCCAATACTTTCCTGATAGTTGTTGTTGTAAGCAAACTCCACCAACGGTAAGTGGTTGCTCCAACTCCGCTTGAAGTCCAACGCGCAAGCACATAAGATATCCTCCACAATCTGTATCACCCTCTCGGATTGGCCATCCGTTTGGGGATGAAAAGCCGTACTGAAGTGTAACTCCGTTCCCATCGCTTATTGTAGACTCTGCCAGAATCTCACCACAAACCTAGAGTCACGATCCGACACAATCGAGAGTGGAACACCGTGTAACCTCACTATCTCACGAATATACAGCTGGCTCAAAGTTTTGAATGTATCGGTGGTCTTCATACCCAAAAAGTGAGCGGACTTGGTAAGTCTATCCACAATGACCCACACTGCATTATGCCCGCGCGACGTCCATGGTAAACCCGATACGAAATTCATGGTGATGTGATCTCACTTCCACTCTAGGATAGGCAAAGACTATAGTAGTACTCCCGATTTTTGATGTTTGATCTNGCTCTTGCTCATCTTCGCATAGAACTTATGTTCTCTCAATGTTTGTAGCACAAAAGAGAGATGACGAGCATGTTCCTCCTGAGTCTGTGAGTAAATCAATATGTCATCAATAAACACAATGACAAATTGATCGAGGTAAGACCGAAAGACTCTTTGCATCNTCCTATACATCTTTGTGCTACCGGAGTGGATAGCAAACTTAGAGCGATGACACTCTCCCAGTATCTCATCCTTTAAGGACGAATTATCGGGAACACATAGCTTCTCCCCATATCTTAACTCTCTATTCTTTCAAGACCATCCTTCAATCGCTTCTCCATTCTCCAATCGGGCTCTAATCTAATCGAGTTCCAAATCCAGGCATTGCAACTCCACTACCTGTCGCCGAAGCATCAGTTGAGCTATAAGGTTGAATAGATATGGTTGATACTCCGGTCTATCCACCCATAGATCGTACTCCTCTAATGCATCAATCATTTTCCACCTATTTATCGCAAGAAAATTGATTTCACCCAGAGACTTCCTGCTAAGAGCGTCGGCAACTACATTGGCCTTCCCCGGATGGTAGTTGAGCGTGAACTCATAATCTTCCAAGTACTCAATCCACCTTCTCTGTCGGAGATTCAAGTCTTTCTGTGTGAAGATATACTTAAGGCTTTTATGGTCCAAGAACACTTGAAATATCTCTCCGTATAAATAACATCTCCATAACTTACGAGCAAACACCACCGCAGCCAGCTCCAAGTCGTGTGTGGGATAATTCTGCTCATGCAACTTGAGTTGCCTCAAACTATAAGCCACTACCTTCCCTCCTTCCATTAGAACGCCTCCCAAGCCTCGTAGTGAAGCATCGGTGTAGACATCGTAGCCTTCGCCACTGCTCAGAATAATGAGGATAGGTGTCATCGTCAACTTCTCCTTCAAGGTGTGAAAAGCTAGTTCACACGCTTGAGTCCACAAAAATTTCTCCCCTTTCTTTGTAAGGCGAGTCATCAGCATCACAA
This sequence comes from Ilex paraguariensis, assembly GCA_963454935.2. Lineage (NCBI taxonomy): Eukaryota > Viridiplantae > Streptophyta > Magnoliopsida > Aquifoliales > Aquifoliaceae > Ilex > Ilex paraguariensis. The sequence goes on from CAUOFW020000792.1 coordinate 997,200, forward strand.
GCTTGGAGAACCCTTCCACAAACCTACAATAATAGCCAGCTAACCCCAAGAAACTCCATACTTTTGTTACATTCTTCAATGGTTTCCATTTCATCACGGCCTCAATCTTTGCGGGATCAATTGCTACTCCTTGCTCGGACACAACATGGCCAAGGAACTTCACTTCCTTCAT
>CAUOFW020000792.1:999091-1042717 GCA_963454935.2 Ilex paraguariensis
AACATGGCCAAGGAACTTCACTTCCTTCATCCAAAACTCACACTTGCTCATCTTCGCATATAACTTATGTTCTCTCAATGTTTGTAGCACAATAGAGAGATGACGAGCATGTTCCTCCTGAGTCTGTGAGTAAATCAATATGTCATCAATAAACACAATGACAAATTGATCGAGGTAAGAACGGAAGACTCTGTGCATCAAATCCATAAAGGCTGCGGGGGCATTAGTCAATCTGAACGGCATCACCGTATACTCAAAATGACCATATAAGATATGAAAAATAATCTTAGGAATATCCTCCTCCTTAATTCGCAGCTGATGATACCCTGTGCGAAGATCAATCTTAGAGTAATACTTCGAACCCTTCAATTGATCAAATAAGTCATCAATTCTCGGCAACGGATACTTATTCTNAAATTGATTTCACCCAGAGACTTCCTGCTAAGAGCGTCGGCAACTACATTGGCCTTCCCCGGATGGTAGTTGAGCNACCCTTCAACTGATCAAATAAGTCATCAATTCTCGGCAACGGATACTTATTCTTCACGGTAAGCCGATTCAACCTCCGGTAAATCTGTGCACAACCGTAGAGTCTCATCCGTTTTCTTCACAAAAAGACTGGGGCTCCCCAAGGTGAAGTGCTTAGACGGATAAACCCAATCGCCGACAAGTGATCCNAAGGCTTTTATGGTCCAAGAACACTTGAAATATCTCTCCGTATAAATAACATCTCCATAACTTACGAGCAAACACCACCGCAGCCAGCTCCAAGTCGTGTGTGGGATAATTCTGCTCATGCAACTTGAGTTGCCTCAAGCTATAAGCCACTACCTTCCCTCCTTCCATTAGAACGCCTCCCAAGCCTNAGTAATTCGGGTAATTCCTCGAAAAAAATATTCAAAAAATCTGATACAATTAACACCACATCTGNCCTTGAACTCAATTTCCATATGTGGTAGTAATCCGGGTAATTCCTCGAAAAAAATATTCAAAAAATCTGATACAATTAACACCACATCTGNACTTGAGTTGCCTCAAGCTATAAGCCACTACCTTCCCTCCTTCCATTAGAACGCCTCCCAAGCCTCGTAGTGAAGCATCGGTGTAGACATCGTAGCCTTCGCCACTGCTCAGAATAATGAGGATAGGTGTCATCGTCAACTTCTCCTTCAAGGTGTGAAAAGCTAGTTCACACGCTTGAGTCCACAAAAANCTCTCGATTTCGCTTTTAAGAATCTACTACCTGTAGTAGGAAATGGATGGGAAGAATCTCAGTTATTCACAAAACTAAAAATGACTCCTCCCGGCANCACAAGCTTGGAGAACCCTTCCACAAACCTACAATAATAGCCAGCTAACCCCAAGAAACTCCATACTTTTGTTACATTCTTCAATGGTTTCCATTTCATCACGGCCTCAATCTTTGCGGGATCAATTGCTACTCCTTGCTCGGACACAACATGGCCAAGGAACTTCACTTCCTTTATCCAAAACTCGCTCTTGCTCATCTTCGCATAGAACTTATGTTCTCTCAATGTTTGTAGCACAAAAGAGAGATGACGAGCATGTTCCTCCTGAGTCTGTGAGTAAATCAATATGTCATCAATAAACACAATGACAAATTGATCGAGGTAAGAACGAAAGACTCTGTGCATCAAATCCATGAAGGCTGCGGGGGCATTAGTCAATCTGAACGGCATCACCGTATACTCAAAATGACCATATAAGATATGAAAAATAATCTTAGGAATATCCTCCTCCTTAATTCGCAGCTGATGATACCCTGTGCGAAGATCAATCTTAGAGTAATACTTCGAACCCTTCAATTGATCAAATAAGTCATCAATTCTCGGCAACGGATACTTATTCTTCACGGTAAGCCGATTCAACCTCCGGTAAATCTGTGCACAACCGTAGAGTCTCATCCGTTTTCTTCACAAAAAGACTGGGGCTCCCCAAGGTGAAGTGCTTAGACGGATAAACCCAATCGCCGACAAGTGATCCAACTGCTTCCTTAGCTCCTTCAACTCCAAAGGTGTCATCTGGTAGGGAGCAATGGATATGGGTTCGGTTCCCGGATAGAGATCGACCTTGAACTCAATTTCCATATGTGGTAGTAATCCGGGTAATTCCTCGAAAAAAATATTCAAAAAATCTGATACAATTAACACCACATCTGTATGGATTTTATCCCTGTCATCTCCCATCAAGCTAGCTAAGAAACTCAAATGACCTCTCGATTTCGCTTTTAAGAATCTACTACCTGTAGTAGGAAATGGATGGGAAGAATCTCAGTTATTCACAAAACTAAAAATGACTCCTCCCGGCAACTGAAATATAATCCACTTGCGAAAACAATCCATTATTGCCCGAAAAGCGAACAACAAGTTCATCCCAAAAATCACATCATACCCCTTTATCTCTAAAGAAATCAAATTCACAATCAATTCGTGCTCCCCAATGCGAAGCACTCAACCCTTGCAGACTTGGCTAGTATCTAACTGTTCTCCCATGGGCAAGCTAATGTTCATAACATGTTCTAGCTTCGCGAAACTCAATTCCAAACCAAGTGCATATGTCGTGCATACAAATGAGTGTGTTGCACCGGGGTCAAATAATATTCGGGCCCAAGAATTGTAAATGAGGACGATACATTCCACAATGGCATTAGCAANTACTGGGGTCAAATAATATTCAGGCCCAAGAATTGTAAATAAGGACAATACCTTCCACAACGACATTGGCAATGTCCTCCTCCAGCTGAGTCAAAGCAAATACTCGCCCTTGGTTGGCGCCGCCATGGACTTGAGCTTGTATCGATCGCTGTGGTGCAGGCCTTGGTGGTGGTGGTTGGGCTGCTGGTACCTGTCTAGCAGTCTAGATAGGCCCCTAAGGTAGAAAAACTAGGCAATGCATCCGAATATGTCTCACACCTCCGCATGCAAAGCATGATTGTGGGGTAATCCCGGCTCTAGTCTGAGTGTCTCCCTCTCCTTGGGCTATCAAAAGTCGTTGTCCACCTGTTTGGTCTAGGCGACGGTATGGTGTTAGTCTTTGTGCCCCACTAGTACTAGCACCCGTCCGGATCGGACCTCCTCTCGAGAAGCCCTATCGTCGCTGGCTATCCTCTATGTCTCTCTCTACCAGTGCGGCTCTGTCCACCAAGTCCCCAAAGTCACGGATCCTGAGAGCCACCAACTTCTCCCTAATGATCGGCCTCAGACCCTGCTCGAAGCTTTTGGCCTTGTCGGCCTCAGTAGATATAAATCCCGTAGCATAACAGGAGAGCTCGTTGAACCGCCTCTCATACTCAGCCACAGCCATACTACCCTGTCGTAGTACAAGAAAATCCACCTTCATTCGGTCTTTGACCGATTTAGGGAAGTACTTATCTTGGAAAAGTTGATCAAACTCTNGTAGCATAACAGGAGAGCTCGTTGAATCGCCTCTCATACTCAGCCACAGCCATACTACCCTGTCGTAGTACAAGAAAATCCACCTTGATTCGGTCTTTGACCGATTTAGGGAAGTACTTATCTTGGAAAAGTTGATCAAACTCTTCCCTAGTGAGTGTGTCGATGTCCCTTCTCCTCTTTATGGCATCCCACCAATAGTTGGCCTCCCCCTCAAATAGGTAGATCACCAAACCAACTCTCAACTCCTTGACAACTCTCATGCCTTCACAGATCTTCTTCACTCGGCGGATCCATCTATCCGCCTCCAAAGGATTGGAGCTCCCTTGGAAATTGGGTGGTCGTTGACTTAAGAATTCCCAAAGAGCTATCATCCTTCGGTCTCCGTTCCTATTACCCGATACTTGAGCGAGAGGATGAGCTCCACCATTGTGGTTGTTATTACCATTTTTGTTTTGTACCAAAGTGGTGAGCTCCCTCAAGCAATGGTAAATGCCTTGCATGGCATCTCGAGGTGGTGGTGGTGGATTCGCTTGACCTCCATGGCTACGCCCACGTCCGGGTCCCCATCCTTGTTCGCCATTCATCCTGCACATCAATTCACAACTTAGTTCATGGATGTACAGGACATCCTAAATATTAGGTTAAGCTAAGGCATAGAACGTGTATAAAATTTCACTCAAAGATTTGATTCACCCTAATCCTAAAGCTCTAGTGGTGATTCCATAACTTACAGCTCCCATGTAAAACCTATTGTCTAAGCTTTGATACCGACTTTGTAACACCCCAAAACACACCCTGGACAACATTACATTCTAAAACCATTCATATCATGAGAGCACTAATATAATCCCTTAAAAAACAAGACTTCATTTGTCATTCACGAATATTTACAACATTATCCAAAAGAATAAGCCCAAGTCATGACTACTACATCTCAAAAATTAATTAAAAAAACGCAGCAGAATAAACAAAAGAAGCTAGACTACACAATATTCCAAAAGAATGTCCTAATCTAGTACAAAAGGAAAGGAGGTCACTCTATGCATCCATCTCGGGATCCACACTCCCGTCCAGTGGAGTCTCCCAAGTAGCGGGCTCCTCGACCCTTACGTCCTCCTCCTCAAACGGGTAATCTGAAAAATGTTAGTGATAAGGGGTGAGCACGAAACTTTATAGAAAAATTCTCCCAAACCCATACAAGGTTTAGAAAAGCATTTAAAACGTTTAGTCTCAATTTTAACATAACATAGATACATAATTTGAAATAAAGCAGTGACATTTAAAAAGGATCTCAAGTTTATTAAACATATTAATTAAATGAATAAACGAGCTCCACATACAAATAATAACCATTAATTGTCATAACCAATTCCCAACAATCTTTTCGGTAGGTGGCANTATTAATTAAATGAATAAACGAGCTCCACATATAAATAATAACCATTAATTGTCATAACCAATTCCCAACAATCTTTTCGGTAGGTGGCATATCTTGTGGTAACCTCCACCCCCCTTTAGGTCACCTTTGATTCTTAAGCATCCTTACCGGGAACCTCTTGAGAATGGATGAGCATCGTTACATGGAATCTCTCACCAATTACTACATTGTTTCTCAAGCATCCTTACCGGGAACCTCTTGGAAAGGGGTGAGCATCCTTACAAGGAACCTCTCACTCATGTGCATCATAAACAACCCAACCAAGCATACAATTCCAAAATTTATCCCAATTTACAAGCATCTATCCAAAATTCTCAAAATATATCATGTAATAATTCCACAACCAACTAAGAAAATACATGAGATCACAATNCCAATTTACAAGCATCTATCCAAAATTCCCAAAATATATCATGTAATCATTCCACAACCAACTAAGAAAATACATGAGATCACAATAACAACATTTTTCTACCTAACACAAAGCACTAAGGTTTCGAAATCCATAATAAAGAAAGCATTTAGGAAGGAAATACATCACACTCCAAAAATTAGAGTTTTAAAACTAGAAAGGAGATTTCATGGGTATTAAACCCTACTTTATTCAAAACATGTAATCCTTGCAAAAAAGCCTAAGAGAGGATGATTCCATAGCATATATGTATACCATTGATAGCCAAAACATACATATATAAATACCCTAGCCTCAATGTAAGTGAATGAGAGGAAACTCCTACATTGAATCCTTAGTTTGTAGGAAGAACTTGAATTTTGATCTTGAATCTACCCTTAAACCTCTTGTTTTTCCCTTCCTTTCTTCCTCTCTAATGCTCTCTAGGGTTCCAAGAGGTGTGGGGTGAGAGTGGAGTGAAAGAAATGAGGGAAAATGGGATGAAAATGGGGTTTACAACACCTTAGCCCCGAAATTCACTGTTCACAGCCTGTTTTGGTTTTCTCAAAAAATAACGGTTTTGCCACTAAGAATCTCCAATTTGATCCATATGACTACTCTAAGGTTTTTCGACGTTACGGATTCACTTTTAATCTTATTGTAACCTGAAAATATTTATTTTTATGATTTATATCAAAACCAAAGTCAATGTACACCCGAAACACTAAAGTTTCTATTTTTCCCATCCGAACCAGCTATTAATGAAGTTTTGCATTGTTTGCAAATAAAAGGTGATAAAGGGTGCTTCTTAAAACCTTTTATACTTATTTGAAGCCTAAATGTACTCATTATTCTTATATTTTGATTTAGAATACAAATGGAGACGTTAAATGCAAAACGAAGCTAATTGGACTGTTTTGACATTGCTTCGTTATTTGGGCATAACTCTCTCATCCGAGCTCCAATGGAGATGATTCAAGATGCTATGGAGTGATAAGAAAGAACTCTAAAACTTTCATGTTTTGAGTTGGGACAGATACTGACTTCATCAAGGTTTAAATCGGGCTTGATGTTGCAGCCAGTGCACTGTTCAAGCTAATTGGACTGTTTTGACATCACTTCATTATCTAGGCATAACTCTCTCATCCGAGCTCCGCTTAAGTTGATTTAAGATGATATGGAATTCTAAGAAAGAGATCTACAACTTTCATGTTTTGAATTTTGAGAGATATTGACTGCATCAAGGTCGAAATCACGCTTGAAATTGCAGCCAGTGTACTGTTCACGTCATGTTTCATCCATTTTCCATTTCCAATCAATTTCTAAGCCAACCAAATCCATGTCAAACCTCTCCAACACATATTTCTATGCCAAACTTATTTAATACAAGTTCTAGAACCTAAAATTTCATATTTTCACTTATTAAAACTAAATTTCAACTATTATTTCCACTAACATTTTAAATCTCTAATTTTTCAATCTATCAAATTCAAACACACATCACTACACATATCCACATTTTTACTACAATTATTTATTATATATCTATATACATATATAAAAGAAAATGCAGGGTGTTACAAATTACAACATCAATATCATACCCATATATAATGAATGTCATATGGATTATTTCTATCGCATTTCAACACATGTCATGAATAATTACATCCTAAGCAAATAATTTTCATAATTCACCCCAATGCCAATATATCATAAGCACATATCAACATTTGCATTTCCAATTGTAATTCATATCATAAGCATATGATTTCACTTTACCACATAATCTCATGAAATTAACACACTTTATTTCACATAGGCATTTTATCAAACACCTTCAAGGCACCAAATCATGTAATCACATAAAATGCCCAAATTTATCACATAACCCAAAAAAATCAGAATAAATGATTTTCACATACCCAATTATCAAAACTTCCAAGAAATCACAAACTATCAATTTATAATTATCAATTCACAATAGAATTGAGACTACCTATTTCCATTAAACCAACTATAATAGACAAGTGTTAAAATACACAAAAAAATTCACCCATTTCATATATTCATCTTAGGTTGGAAATAAACCTAGTTAGACTGAAAATCCTACCTCTTGAAGCGTGAAATCAATGTAGAAAACCTCCAAGAACTCAAACCCAAGCTCAAACCCAAGCTACCCCAAAAATCTCATTTTTGAATCTTTCGGTGAAATTCTTCATTTTTGGTATGGTTGCATAACCCTCATCGAGGAGATCGACTTTAATACTTGACCTGAAGAATTTCGACCAGCGAAACTCTGTAGATCGTAAAGAGAAGGTAGAAATTTTCTCTTTTTTTCCTCTTTCCAACTCCAACGTTACAACCAGCAAACCCAACAGAATAGAAATGCATAAAATTAGATTTTTAGTCCCTATTTATACATTTTAACGGTTAGCGCACATCGCGCCACACGCCTCCCCTTTTTTTCAGGTCCGTTTTTGCCCCGAAATGATTAAATTTTGCTCCGGTTCAAAATATTTTGTATGAAATTTCTTTAAATTATAATAAAATTTTAGAATTTTTTATTTTTTGGGCATTTTTGAGGTCACCCGTCGCCTCGAAAAATGTGAAAAATTTGACTATCTCAAAATTCGACAAAAATGATTTGGGTAACTAGATTTCGCGAGACGAATTCAAAAGTGAGGTCCGTTTCTTTATTCGAGCTCTAGAAAAATACGGGTTTTCAACTCGCACTATTGTGATAAATTGCTGTTTTGCCCTTTTTCATAAAAAATTCAAAAATTTCTGGGTTTTACACCTAGGGTTTCATATGAAATGAGTAGAATGACTTGAGATGAAATCCCTTGTGTAAATATATTTATTGTGTAACTAGAGTATGAGAAATATATAATAACTAGTCATAAACCATGCCTGAAGGCACGATGGAATATAAAATTTNCAACACCTTAGCCCCGAAATTCACTGTTCACAGCCTGTTTTGGTTTTCTCAAAAAATAACGGTTTTGCCACTAAGAATCTCCAATTTGATCCATATGACTACTCTAAGGTTTTTCGACGTTACGGATTCACTTTTAATCTTATTGTAACCTGAAAATATTTATTTTTATGATTTATATCAAAACCAAAGTCAATGTACACCCGAAACACTAAAGTTTCTATTTTTCCCATCCGAACCAGCTATTAATGAAGTTTTGCATTGTTTGCAAATAAAAGGTGATAAAGGGTGCTTCTTAAAACCTTTTATACTTATTTGAAGCCTAAATGTACTCATTATTCTTATATTTTGATTTAGAATACAAATGGAGACGTTAAATGCAAAACGAAGCTAATTGGACTGTTTTGACATTGCTTCGTTATTTGGGCATAACTCTCTCATCCGAGCTCCAATGGAGATGATTCAAGATGCTATGGAGTGATAAGAAAGAACTCTAAAACTTTCATGTTTTGAGTTGGGACAGATACTGACTTCATCAAGGTTTAAATCGGGCTTGATGTTGCAGCCAGTGCACTGTTCAAGCTAATTGGACTGTTTTGACATCACTTCATTATCTAGGCATAACTCTCTCATCCGAGCTCCGCTTAAGTTGATTTAAGATGATATGGAATTCTAAGAAAGAGATCTACAACTTTCATGTTTTGAATTTTGAGNCTTAAGTTGATTCAAGATGATATGGAATTCTAAGAAAGAGATCTACAACTTTCATGTTTTGAATTTTGAGAGATATTGACTGCATCAAGGTCGAAATCACGCTTGAAATTGCAGCCAGTGTACTGTTCACGTCATGTTTCATCCATTTTCCATTTCCAATCAATTTCTAAGCCAACCAAATCCATGTCAAACCTCTCCAACACATATTTCTATGCCAAACTTATTTAATACAAGTTCTAGAACCTAAAATTTCATATTTTCACTTATTAAAACTAAATTTCAACTATTATTTCCACTAACATTTTAAATCTCTAATTTTTCAATCTATCAAATTCAAACACACATCACTACACATATCCACATTTTTACTACAATTATTTATTATATATCTATATACATATATAAAAGAAAATGCAGGGTGTTACAAATTACAACATCAATATCATACCCATATATAATGAATGTCATATGGATTATTTCTATCGCATTTCAACACATGTCATGAATAATTACATCCTAAGCAAATAATTTTCATAATTCACCCCAATGCCAATATATCATAAGCACATATCAACATTTGCATTTCCAATTGTAATTCATATCATAAGCATATGATTTCACTTTACCACATAATCTCATGAAATTAACACACTTTATTTCACATAGGCATTTTATCAAACACCTTCAAGGCACCAAATCATGTAATCACATAAAATGCCCAAATTTATCACATAACCCAAAAAAATCAGAATAAATGATTTTCACATACCCAATTATCAAAACTTCCAAGAAATCACAAACTATCAATTTATAATTATCAATTCACAATAGAATTGAGACTACCTATTTCCATTAAACCAACTATAATAGACAAGTGTTAAAATACACAAAAAAATTCACCCATTTCATATATTCATCTTAGGTTGGAAATAAACCTAGTTAGACTGAAAATCCTACCTCTTGAAGCGTGAAATCAATGTAGAAAACCTCCAAGAACTCAAACCCAAGCTCAAACCCAAGCTACCCCAAAAATCTCATTTTTGAATCTTTCGGTGAAATTCTTCATTTTTGGTATGGTTGCATAACCCTCATCGAGGAGATCGACTTTAATACTTGACCTGAAGAATTTCGACCAGCGAAACTCTGTAGATCGTAAAGAGAAGGTAGAAATTTTCTCTTTTTTTCCTCTTTCCAACTCCAACGTTACAACCAGTAAACCCAACAGAATAGAAATGCATAAAATTAGATTTTTAGTCCCTATTTATACATTTTAACGGTTAGCGCACATCGCGCCACACGCCTCCCCTTTTTTTCAGGTCCGTTTTTGCCCCGAAATGATTAAATTTTGCTCCGGTTCAAAATATTTTGCATGAAATTTCTTTAAATTATAATAAAATTTTAGAATTTTTTATTTTTTGGGCATTTTTGAGGTCACCTGTCGCCTCGAAAAATGTAAAAAATTTGACTATCTCAAAATTCGACAAAAATGATTTGAGTAACTAGATTTCGCGAGACGAATTCAAAAGTGAGGTCCGTTTCTTTATTCGAGCTCTAGAAAAATACGGATTTTCAACTCGCACTATTGTGATAAATTGCTGTTTTGCCCTTTTTCATAAAAAATTCAAAAAATTTTGGGTTTTACACCTAGGGTTTCATATGAAATGAGTAGAATGACTTGAGATGAAATCCCTTGTGTAAATATATTTATTGTGTAACTAGAGTATGAGAAATATATAATAACTAGTCATAAACCATGCCTGAAGGCACGATGGAATATAAAATTTGAACGCTCAAAAAATTGATCTCACTATATTAAATAACAATTTTTTTGGTTCATTTCTTTGATTATATCATTTAAAATTTATTTTTAACTATTATTTTCTTAAAAATATTAACAATTTTTTTAAAATACATAATTTGACAAAATTTTCTCAACATGTGTATATTATCGTGTATAGATACTGTCTAAAATAAAAACTATGTTAAATTACAAATTAATCAAATATTAAATGATTGAACATGTGATAGAAATGAGTGATGTGATATTTTTGAGAGAAAAAATATTTAGGGGATAAAATTCAAGTTGCTAGGTGTTTTATTTATACTACTTCTAAATGTCAATGTACATGAAAAACTTTTATATTCCTATATTACCCTTATAAAAATATATAAAGACAACTATGTATCATTTAATAACTCCATAAATATTATCTATGATATAGTAATATGTTTCCACACCTTTTCATATCCTCCACTTAACTAATATCTGCAGTTAGGTAAATTGAGTAGACAAGGGGTCATGACTCTCTTCTTTTCTTCTCCTTACTATATATAAACTAGACCCTGAATTTTTTGTTGGTTAGCATTAGGATTCTAGTTTCCAGAGAAACAGAATAAAAAGGCCAAAGATTAGCTTGCGGAGTTTGATCCCGACAAGGTTGCTCCCTGGATTGTAGTGGCAAATGGCATTGTGCACCAACAAAACTAACACATAACTACTTGGATAGTTGGGGTAATGGTTAAATCTTCTCTTCATTTAGTTCTTTTCTATGGTTTAATTATCGTGATTAGCAGTCAATTTCTTTGATTATCTTTAGTTAAGATTGATGATAATTTGAATTGTTTCTACTCTTTAGAATTATAAGAATGTGATAATTCATCTCGTATCGTGACCTTGGAGCAACGATTTTCAAGCTTCTAATACAGTGCAACATTGTCTATAAAAATTTAATGCACTTACGCAACTTATGTGGAGAATGGACAGTATCATCAAGTTTACCAACAAGTTTGTGGATTATTCCAGTCAATGCCATTGATCTCTTCACATGATTTTCTTAGTGTCACAATGCTATGGAACTGGTCGATGGGTTGATGCCTTGATGATGAGGGAAGAGTTTTTTATAGGCACTCAAATTTCATATGTAACCATTAGATTTTTGATATTTTTGAATTTATTTATGGCCAGATTACAAAATTTTCTTTTTGTTTCATAAAAAAAGGGGAAAAAAAAGCATTTCAATACATTTCTTGTAGCTAAAAAAAAAGCATTTCAATACATTTCTTGTAGCATTTCAGTATTATCTATTTTTTTTTCAACTCAAAAAAATAGATAAATTTTACAACTAATTTCATGTAGCTGAAATGTTTAGAAACCTATCTGCTTCTCAATACATTAATACGATTAGGTCAAAAAACTTTCATTTAGTTTATCTAATTTGATATGTGTTATAATTTTTTTAAAAATGGTTTGTATATAATTTTAAATTCACACAGTTTTAATGAACCCACATTTTTGTTTTGTCAACTTTTTACGTAAAATATAATCCTTGACTTTGTACCTGGCGTTTAAGATTATTTATGGTTTGCAAAGAAAAAGAATAGGAGAATGGGAAAAAGGTTTAAGTTGGGTAATTGGCAAATTGCTTTATGGGGTTTAGTAAATAATAGGGATCACGTTATGCATACATAGCTACTATTAATCTGAAACTATATTATAGCTTATTTTTTATGTTATCAGAAATGTTTTCATGGTGTTAGAGGACTATTGTTTTTGAAAGCCAAAACCCTTTGTATGCTTAATAAAGTACAAAATCTAGATAAATGAAACTTTAATGATCCTTTTGTCATCTATTATAACTCATGCCTTATGATATACCTTTTAACGTTCCATGTTGTTATATCTTTCTATGTAGAAAAGATAACAAGTACTTTTCTACACTAATAAATGCAGGAATTAAGTAAAACAATAAGATCGGGGAGGCCTTTGGGCCTAGGTGGTGATGGGCTGGGGCTATCCCACATCGGANACAATTTCTACACTAATAAATGCAGGAATTAAGTAAAACAATAAGATCGGGGAGGCCTTTGGGCCTAGGTGGTGATGGGCTGGGGCTATCCCACATCGGATAGCCTTGGGTGTGTGTGTTTGTTATAAGGATCTATGACACTTCTGCTTTAAGTAGAAGTGTTATAGTGTTCTCTGGTAAAAAAAAAAAGTAAAATAGATTTCTTCCCGACTATTTAAGTTTTAGCACCTACAAGATTAGATTTCCCCCCCCCCCAAAAAAAAAAAAAAACTTTTCTTGGTTGGTCTATCTTGGATTTTCAATACAAAAACAAAAATTTAATATTCTATAGTCCATACGAACATGCCAACCAAATCACTCAATATTTATTAGTATTTCGTAAATAGTTATTCATATTTCATTTTTTTCTTCAATGAATTTGTTTTAATTTTTGAATGACAAACAAATACCAAAAATTCCCAAAAACCACTATAGTACAATTTTTCTTATCATATTTCAATATTGAACAATATTTTAACTTACAGAGTCCTAGCACAAACAATAATTAAAAAAAAATTATATTCAAAATAATTCACGTGCAACAACTAGTTATATAGATGTATAAAACCAATTTTTGTATGAATTGGGTTTTGGGTAAAATTTCTTGTTTTTAGTAATTTCATGAGAAATGTGTTGATTGGACATGATTATGTTCTATAAAGGTGTTTGATAAAATGCCTAGGTCGATTTAGCATGGTTGTTCTATTGAGAATGTTATAACACGCTTGGTGAGAATATAGATTGTAATTTATATGCATATGATATAAATTGACAATTTAGAATATTGTTGAGATGAAATGTTCATATTGTGCTCATGACATGTTGAACATAACGTTGATATTGCAATTGAAAACTTGGTTGCAAGATGATATTAAATGCAATGGTACATTACATTATATATGCATGGGTAACATCACATTCATGGGCATATGGAATAAGTGTGGGTGTCTGTGCATGATTTTGATCAAACACCATTCTTGGTAGATGATGCGTGGACTCAAAAAATTTGGACCAAAGTTTGATTGAGTCGCACAGGTTTGCATTAAAAATAGGGTCGGGGTTAGCAAGAAGGGCTACATTGTCACTCGGGTGCAAGACCCAATGATTTGGATACGCATTCCATTGGTATTGAGTCCATAAAGTGTGTTTGTGTATGTGGGACTGTTGATGGAAGTCCATAATTACCCACACCAAGAAGGACCCGAGATTAATAATGGTCATTGGATGTGCAACATCAATGGCGGGGGCTTGGAATGCCCAGATTCATATGCATGACATTGCATGTGATATGAGAGTCAGTGAAAGCTCAGACTGTGTTGCATGTGTGAGTCTCATCTCATAACATGACATGGCATAGGGTATTCCATTATCAATTGCATATTCTTAAATGGATTATTTGTTAATTATTGAATTGTATGTGAGCATTTCATATGCATCTAGGTTGGAGAGTAGCCTCTTTAGGAGATACCCTATTGAGCATGACTCACCCTTTATGGGGACTACATTTCAGGTGTGGGACAAGCGCCGGTGGATGACTTTCACTTAGGCCCTCATGGATGGAGAAAGCCAAGTTGTGGCTTTAAACTAAATTTTTGTAAAAAAGTGTGTAGTTATTTGTGAATATGTAATATTGTATAAGGACTGTAAAACAAACTCATATGAACTGTATTTTGTGTAAAATTTGATGTTATATGTGTTTGGGTGGTTGTTATACGAGATTGAAAGAGTTGGAATTGAAAAGGGATTGAATCAGGGGCAAATTGGGCACTTTTACTAGTAGAACATTGACTATTTATCGGTAGAAGAATTTCAGTAGGCATTTTTACTGGTAAAATGTCGAGTATCTACCAATAGAAGAATTCCAGTGGGCACTTCTATCCGTAGAACGTCTATTATCTATCGGTAAGTCCCCTTAAATTTTTAGAAAATTAAAATACTTATGTCAATCCTTCAGGCCTTGATTCATTTTGCTCAAAGGAGGTAAATGGAGTAATATTATGGGTAAATTGATGTATATTGGACCTTAGAATGGTTATATGATTGAATTGTACACATGTTATACGTTTGGGAGTGTCCGGTACAAGGGAGACTCTGCCTGAACTCTGTGTTGGTTATGATTCCGATGAAGGGGATATTGTGGCGTCATGTCGGGTTATGAGGCATTCATGGGTATTTTCATGGGTTGATGGGTAATCAATGGTTGACAAAGGAATTCTGGTTTAAGGGGCGTCACAGCTTGGTATTAGAGCCTAAGTTCTCGATTTAACTAGAACTTTTGGTACATGAGTTTAGACCATTACATTCATTGTGGATTACATGCTATGTGCTCTAAATGCTACATGTTATGTGTTATGTGAACAATATGCATGATTAAATGTGTATGGAGAAGATACACTAGGATTAAAGAACATAACCTTGGGGGTCAGAAAGAGAAGGAATGGGACGTTCATGGTATAGATGTCCACTAGTGGGTGGCATGTGCCCTACTAGTGAGACAGTGGGAAAAATCTCAATATTTTGAATTTGATCCCTACCTTAAGATACTAAGTTAGTGCTCTATTTCTATTTGACATGTGTGTAAATGGCAAATAGAGGGAGAGGACATCAGAATGGTAAAGCAGGTGGGTGGAACAACAACCAACCACCACCGGTCTTTGATCAACAAGCCTTCATGGAGGCTGTGGGCACAATAGCTGCCACCTTTTTGCAAGCCAGTGNCAGAATGGTAAAGCAGGTGGGTGGAACAACAACCAACCACCACCGGTCTTTGATTAACAAGCCTTCATGGAGGCTGTGGGCACAATAGCTGCCACCTTTTTGCAAGCCAGTGCCAATGTTGGCCAAGGAGACTCGAATAACTTCCAAAATTTTAAGGCACACAAGCCACCAAATTTTATGGGAGGTCGGATCCGATGGTGGCCGACCATTAATTCCAGCAAGTATATAAGATCTTAGAGGCTACGGAGATCACATCCGATGCCACTAAGATAAGGCTAGCTATGTTCCAGCTTGAAAGAGAGGCCCATCTATGGTGGGATTGGGAAAAGGCTTCAAAGAACCTAGAGGCAATGACATTGAGAGAGTTCCAAGAGCTCTTCATGGGCGAGTACTTCCCATTAGCTGTTTGATAAGCGAAAGCCTGGGAATTTTTAGATTTGAAATAAAGGACCATGACAATGATGAAATACATGACTAAGTTCAACGAGTTAGCCATTTTTTGCTAATGACTTTGTGGCCACAAACTTGGGCAAAGTGAGGAGGTTTGAGGATGGTTTGAAATTGTCCATTCGGGAAAAGATTGTGGGCCACCACCTACAAGATTTAGACTCAATGGTCGAGACAACTATGGTCAATGAGAGAGAAGTGGAAGACATATGAGGCATCCCGAAGACAGGTGCTAAGGACAAGAAGAAAGAGGGTCAATACTCTTCTTCTAGTTAAGGGAAGAAGCAAAAGACTTTTACCTCATAAGGGTATTAGGGACAGGGCCAAGGCCAAGGTCAATCCAACCAAGGTGGGAGAAACTTTAGGACTTCCTACCAGGCAGGCTAGAGGACTTGTTTCATACGACAGCAGCTAGGTCACATGAAGTGGGATTGTTCTCAGAGGTAGGGATCCCATAGTTATGGGACATCTCAGTTCCAATTATCGGTAGCGCATCCATAAACTTATTTCATTCCTTCCTACCCTACCATGGGCCAAGGAAACCAATTTCAGTTCTAGGGTGCTTCACAAGCCCCTATCACTTCACGAGCGGGGACTCTACAATCAGGCTAGATTGGCCAGGGCATGGACCAAGGCCAAGAACAGGGCTTACAAGCCGAGACCTTGAGACAGGGCATTGGTCTAGGTCGGGGACAAGGCTTTCAGGTCAGGACTTCGGGGACCTAAGGGCGAGTCTACACCATCACACCTCAGATTGAGCCGGTGGATCAGACGGTTATTTAGGGTACATTTTTACTCTTTTTATTATGGACAAGGGTATTATTTGATGCTGGTGTATCACATTCATTTATTTCTACATCCTATGTGTAGGATTTGGGCTTAGAGGTTGAGACCTTGGAAGAGCCATTACATGTGAGTTCTCCCCTAGGAGGGGTATGCATTGATCAAAGATGTCGGTGTTGTGAGCTAGAGATCTCAGGGATCCTACTCAGGTGGACCTTAGGGTCATTTATATGGTGGTGTTTAATGTCATCCTTGGGATGGATTGGTTGGTGACACACAAGGTTGTCATTGATTGTAATCGAAAGAGAGTCACTACTTGTACACTGGAAGGTGTTTGTTTCAAGTTTCAGGGAACAAAGTACGATACGTTTCTCCAAGTAGTGTATCATTTTTGTTGGCATGGGCAGTTGATGGGTTGGCTTGCGAGCCTTACCCTAGAGGACGAGGTGTGACAAGAGTTGGGTCTCCCTCAGGTGGTTTATAAGTGTGAGGATATTTTTTTGGACGAACTACTAGGATTAGCTAGCTCTACATCTGGATGTAGACTTCACCATCGAGTTGCACCCTGGTACATCTCCCATTTCTATGACTTCGCATATAATGACACCTGCACAGTTGTAAAAACTCAGGGTACAGTTGCAAGAATTGTTGGACAAGGGTTTCATTGGACCGAGTACCTCACATTGGGGTGCTCTAGTGTTATTTGCCAAGAAGAAGGATAAGACCCTTCGACTATGTATAGGCTAACAGTAGTTGAATCGGGTTAACATCAAGAAGAGGTACCATTTTCCATGGATTAATGACTTGTTTGATCAATTGAGAGGAGCACGTGCCTACTACAAGATAAATCTATACACATGTTACCATCATTTGAGGATTAGGGAGGTAGTTATACCTAAGACAACATTTAGAACGCAATATGGGCATTTTGAGTTCATAGTTATGCCTTTTGGATTGACGAATACCCCGGTGACATTCATAGATCTCATGCATAGGGTATTCTAACCCTACCTAGATCAGTTTGTCGTGGTCTACATTGATGACATCTTGATTTACTCTAAGTCTGAGGAGGAGCATGAGAGTCACTTGAGAATTGTTCTCCAGACCTTGAGAGATCATCAGTTGTACATCAAGTTCAGCAGGTGTGAGTTTTGGCTAACAGAAGTAAACTTTTTGGGACACGTGGTGTCAGCTTTGGGTGTATCCAGGGAACCAAAGAAAGTTGGAGCAGTCATGAGTTGGGAGAGGCCGAAGTCAGTCTTCGAGATACGTAGTTTCTTGGGATTGGTAGGGTATTACAGGAGGTTCATTGAGGACTTCTATCGGTAGAAGAATTCTAGTCGGTATTTCCATCAGTAGAACATCGATTATCTACCTGTAGGTTCCCCTAATTTTTTAAAAAGTTAAAATACTTTTGTCAAGCCTCCGGACCTTGAGTCCTTTTGCTCAAAGGAGGTAAGTGGAGGAATAATAAGGGTAAATTGATGTATATTGGACCTTGTAATGGTCAAGTGATTGAATTGTACATAGGTTATATGTTTGGGAGTGCTTGATACAAGGGAGATTCTGCCTGAACTCTGCGTTGGTTATGATCCCAGTGAAGGGGATGTTGTCATGTGGTGTCAAGTTATGCATCATTCATGGGTATTTCTACGAGTTGATGGGTGATCAACGGGTTGACAAAGGACCCTTGATTTTAAGGGTGTCATAGAGGATGAGTACACTATTTTGTATCCAGGTCGGAGTGAAGAAGACACACGAGAATCATTTGACTCCTCCGAAGAAGGGACCTATTAGTAGTTGGTTAGAGAGCAAGAGTGATACAATGTCACGATTTGGTAAAGATAGACTGACATCCACTCTTACACCTGCAGCTCCTTCACCTACCACTGTTCCAGTCACCTCAAAAGTCATGCTATCATAAAGGACTAATAGGTTGGAGAATAGAATGAAGGGTATGGAGGGCAGACAGATAGATATGCAGGAGACACGATCACGGATTTTGAGAGAGTTGGAGTTCTTAGCTATGGCTCAACGAATGATGTTTGAGGCCCTGCTGTCTGGTGTGACGTATCCAAAGGCTCCACCACCACCACATACCTCTCAGCCTACTTGTTCAATACCAGCTGCATCTACAGAAGTGCCACCTTCTACTTTTGTGATTGATCCTCGAGGAGATGTGCAGGAGTTAGATAGTATTGATTCTAAGGAGGAAGGGGAGTATGGGTCTGAGTATGAGTCAGAGGAGGAGGCTTCTAATTAGTTTGATTAGCTTTTGTTAGAAGTCTCTAGTTTTTTTTTTTCCTAGATAGTAGTCTAGTTGGGTTTTGTAATAGTCTAGGATAGTAAAGTTTTAGTTGTTATCCTAAGGTTAATGTATTTTGAGTGTTTGTACCTGCTAGCATTTATATATATATATCAAACATCCTTTGGTTTGTTTTATGCTTTTAATTTTCTTATTATGATTTGGTTGTTGTGTAATTGCTTTTAACTGTGCATGATATGATGAATGGGCAAAAACAAGTCTCTTATTTCTGGTTTGCTAGGGACTAACACTGTTTAAATTGGGGGGGTATGTTTAGCACTTAATATTGCTTATTTCATTAAAGAAACTAATGAGAGCATAATATTGCATATTATAAGCCTCATAACCATTCATCTTAGGTATGTTTTTCGCTTAATTCCTTTGTATTAGTTAAGTTTTGTATTTTATAGTGATTTTGGGTGTTTACAGTTGAATTGGTGTGAAATCATGGAATTACATGTGTTTCAATGCCATAGAAGACTTGGGGCATGGTTTAAGAGGTCAATTAATACAGCCAAGGCCACTGCAAGCAAAATTGAGGAAATGACCACTTCTACCGGTAGGTCTTGTAACAATATAATTGAAGGCAAAAAACGGTTCTACCAGTAGGTTATCACTCCTATTGGTAGGTGCAATCTAGGTAGTTGTTCTACCGTTAGGTGTGTATTTTCCTACCGTGTAGAAGACAAAAAGGTGTCCTACCAGTAGAAGAGCGAAGCAAGTAGTGGGAGGAAAACAATGAATAGTCCTATCGGTAGCTTCCTGTAAATTTGTTGTGAGGACAGATTTGAAAAGGCAATTTGCTGGGTTATTTTAAAGGTCATGATTGGGGGATTAAAAAGAAAGAAATCAACACAAGACTCCCTATAAATACCCAAGTCTAGCTAGTGAGAGGGGACTCCCATTCCATCGTTTAGTTTCATTGTTCTTCTTCTTCTCTCTCCTAGGGTTTTTTAGTTTTCTTCTTCTTTTTAGTTTTTCTCCATTATTTTACTTAAAAGCTCTCTTTAAATTCATGTATTTAATTTCTAAACATTTAATCATTTTCAATTTACTTTCTATGAACGACTAGTTTGATTGGATGAAGTAGTCTCATTCGTGAATTAGGGATTTTGACTCAAAATTAGGGCTGGTCTACAATCGAGTTATTTGGGTCAAATGAATAGGTTAATTGGCAAGATGTTCAATTATATATCTTCCTGCTTACCCATTGACAACTAAAACTTGGAACGGGTAATTCTTGTAATCATTGCAATTGAATTAATTATGCTAATAGATTTAATTGATTCGGGTACATATTTGTCAATTAAATTGGGTGCTTAATGAATATCTACTGATTAGTACTTAAATGTAGCATATTATTATGCCTTTTTAGGACTAATTGTACTTTGATGGAGTTCAAGTAAGAAAATTTTAGGTTCTAAAGTGAACAAGGGCTCGAGGGCAACAAAAATCACACTTAAATGTCGCACCAGCACATTAGGGAATGAAATTGGAGAGGCTTGAAACAAAACAAGAATGTTCGAATGCTAACTCACATTCGCACGTCCATTTGAACTATCACAAAACCAGCCTACTGAGACACAGTGTGTTGTAGTCAAGCACCAGGACCCTGAGGTACTTGAGTACCACGTTCGAACTCCAATTAACGTTCGAACGTCCACTTGAGTTTATTGAAGGCCAGACTAATGAAACAGGTCATGTTGCAGTCAAGCACCAGGAACCTGAGGTACTTGAGTACCACGTTCGAATGCCAACTAACGTTCGAACATCCACTTGAGTTGATGGAAGGCCAGACTGATGAAACATGGCGTGTTGCAGCAAGCAAGGAAGAAAGTGCACTTGAGTACGACGTTCAAACGTCATTCAATGTTCGAACGTCCCTTGGAATCATTTGAAGAACAGACTTTTGCATAGAGTGTGGAAATGAACTTCATAGAAGACCACTTGAGTGGAAAAGGTCAAGCCCCATCCGGCATTCGAATGTTTATAAAGCAAGACCAGAAGACATGTTCGAACGTCAGACAACGTTCGAACACCCCTAAAGCAAAATAGAAGACAACGTTCAAACGTCAATTCACGTTCGAACGTCCTCCACAGACTGCCTGCAGAGTAGTTGGTTTTCATGGGCGGTAAATATTATTCACTCATCCTCTCTTATCTTCTTGTTTCCTCCCCCCCCCCCTTTCCTTGCCTATAAATAGTCCCATGTTGGGAGCTTGAAGGGGGCATGCTTCCCCTTGTACAATAAAGGCTTAGAAAGAAAATCCTTTTCTCTTGATAAGTAGAGTAGAGAACTAGTCCTTGTACATTTATGTTTATGTTTTCATTTTGCATTTGTATCAACCATAATGGAGGCTTAGACTCCCCTTGTAGTTGAAGTCTTTTATTTATTTATGCCACGTCTTTACATTCATGTTGTGACAACCATGATGGAGACTTAGACTCCCCTTGTAGTTGTACTTGATTTTACTTACAAGTATCAAGAGAGATACCTCGTCTTTTGGTTGTGGTGGAAACCCACCAAGAGTAACTAGCTTTCATCTACTTTTATTGTTTATGTATTTCACTTCCATTGCTTGAGCATCCTTCTTTCTTAGAAGAGTGAAACTCTTCCACTTTTCTAGAGCTTTACCAAAGCCGTGAAGGGTGGAACGTGATTCACTTATTCTTCATGGAAGATAAGCTCTTTGTTTAGTTTTGCTTCACTTAGTAGCTCCTCTACTTGAAGGGATGAGTATCATTCACTCTTCTAGCTTTACCAAAGTCATGAAAAGTGAGTAGTTCCTCATTCACTCTTTAGTAGGAGGTGATGAATATGTAAAGATTACCCAGAAGTTATGTTTGTGCAATTCATTTATGCTTTAATACTTTATATTCCACTTGCTCATTGGACGATTGAATGCATTTAGCAAAGCTAAAGTACTTTGTATAACCAAGGGCTCCTTCTATGGTATGGATGACTCCTGCATAGAAAGACCCGTTAGTTCAAGGCAAGCACCCTGGCCAAATCTTCATGACAACCTTTCAATCTCCACCATTATTGTGTTTTATTCAAAGAATGGACCATTAATGCCTTGTAGAAACACTTGCTTGTTTGTAGACGGATTAAGTCTCGACACAGACAATTCTTGTAAACTTCTAGAAAGGCATCGGAATCATGTGCTTAATTCTCACAGTTCATCTTTATCTTCCGATTAACTTGCTATTGACACAGGAGTTAATTGAGTTATAAAGCACAAATATAATAAACCGTATAATCAATTACATGTTCTGATCTTTGAACTAAAGAGTGGCTATTATCTTTACTAATTTATCTTATATTTTGTCTAGAAAACTCTTGAAAAGAATCTTCTATTCTATTCAAAAAATCCCACCACTGTAAACTCTCAAAATTTTCAGTCACTTGGTCTCTATTATTGCTTACTTCAAAACACCAATCATAGTTTCCTGTGGATTTGACTCCGGACTTAACTGGATTATTGCTACAACTTGACCGCCTGCACTTGGGTGTACACATTTTGAATCAAGTCATCTACCACTTGGGTGAAGCCTGACCATAAGCTCAAGTGAGTTATCGAATTTGAGTCAAAATACCTAATCATGGTGAGGTGATCTCTACTGATCAACTAGTTCTTTTATTTAAGTGTTATTTCTTTAATTAATTAAATTTTCCAACTCTCAAATACTCTCAAAATTATGAAATTTATTTCTTTTTATTTTATTACCCCTTGAGCCAACTGTCTTCCCTAAGAAGACGACCTTAGTAAACGACCGGGTTACAAACAATACCCCTTCCTACTTGGGAATTCCTATTAATTGAATAGGACTCTGAGGAGCAAGCATTTTTGGCGCTATTGTCAGGGAAGGTGAGGTGTTTCAAGAGGTGATTCGGAGATCGCCAAGGTAAGTCTCATGATTCACATCATTGGCTCAGGCACGTTCTTCATTGTATTTTATATTTAATTTGCTTATTATTCCTTTTTAGTTTGTGTGCATAATTTGGTTTTAGTTGTTTACTTTTCTTTTTCATGTGGGTAAGAGATACACTTCATAATAGATTTGTAAGACTTGACCCCACACACTGAAATGGATGGAATTAACAATAAGAACCCACAGAACATGGGTAATTAGGGACATAACTTTCACATCATTCCACCTAGTAATAATAATGGGAATGCTAAAAATAATCTCCCACTGGCCATATATGTGAGGACGCTAAGGGATTATCTTCAACCCACACGTTCTTCCACTCCTTCAGGCATACTTTTGCCTATGCAAGTACAAACTTTCGTTGTAAAACCCGGGATGCTCCAACTACTTCCCCAATTTCATGATGTGAATAGGGAAAACCTCTACCTCCATATCAAGGAATTTGAAGAAATAGTTGGCACATTCCTAGAGCAGAATATGCATGAGAAAGTGGCAAGAATAAAATTACTCACATTCTCATTAAAAGACAAGGCAAAAACATGGCTTAACTCTCTAAATCCTCGAACTATGGCTAATTGGGCTGATTTGTAAAAAGAGTTTCTCAATAAATTTTTTCCAGTTCATAGAACAACTACTTTGAAAAAACAAGTTCAAAATTTTTCTGAAAAATCCAACGAACAATTTTATGATTGCTGGGAGAGATTCAAAGGTCTCTTAAATGTTGTACCACATCATGGCTTTGAACTATGACAATTGATGAGTTTCTTTTATGAAGGAATCACACCAACTCATTGTTAATTCATTGACATGATGTGTAATGGTGAATTTCTGAGTAAAGAGCCCAATGAGGTGTTAGACTATTTTGATAGTTTAGCGAAGAATGCCCAATCTTGGGATATTTCTAATCTCATTGACTGATCAAAATAGTCTAATCTATCCCATTCTGTTGGGGTGGAAAATATGCTTTGAGAGAACAAGATGAGTTGTTTGCCAAGATTGCTCATCTGTCGAGGAAGGTTGAAAACTTAGAGGTTAAGGAGGTGGTAAGTGTTCCTCCGGAGGATCCTTGCTCTTTATATGAATCGGTTGAGCATTCTATGAAGGATTGCTCGACTTTACCAATTTGAAAATAGGTCTTCAACGAGCAGGTGAATGCCTTTAATTAGACTAAGCAACAAAATTCTCCTTACTCCAATACATATAATCAGTGTTGGCGTAGCCAACTGAATTTTAGTTGGATAAACGACACCATTGCTCAACCCTCTACCTCTAGACCAATTAGTCTTTGCACCCACCACCACAAGGGTTTGTTTAGAACCCCAATCCGCCTAGATTTGTTCCCCAAGGGCAAGCTAGAGTCCATCTATATCAGCCTCTACACAAAAGAAACATCGAGGGTGTTGTCTACCAATTCATTCAAAGCTAGACCACCATCAATAATCAGACTAATCAAGGTTTAAATGATATCCAGTCTTAGATGACCAAGTTGACCAGCAATATGGGGTGATGCAGCAAGTAAAGGAAAAATTTCCTACTCAATCCCAAGAAAATTCCAAGGGTCAACATTGGATTGAGATTCTGAATGTCGCACCTATTAAGGAGCAACTCAAGTCGATAACCACTTTGTGGAGTGGTAAAGAAGTGGACAAAACTATCCCACCCAAGATCTCTAAGCCTACAAAAAAAGTGACACAGGGTAACACCAAAGATAGAGAGTCAATTGAGTTGTGTGAGGTTGATAAATTTGAAGAGGTTGCATGTCCTATTCATGCTCCCTATCCTCACCAAATGAAAATGCCTACAAAACAAGCTAATCAAGCTGAAATCCTTGATTTATTTAAGCAGGTCAAAATTAATGTACCTTTTCCTGATGCAATCCGACAAGTGCCTTCATACGCTATGTTTTTTAAAGATTTGTGCACTAACAAGAGGAAATTGCATATCCAGAAAAAAGCATTTCTGATGGAGGAGGTCAATACTACTCTCTAAACTAACACCCCCACCCAAGTGTAATGATCTTGACTATCCCACCATTGCAATTATCATTGGGGATTTTTGGATTGAACAAGCATTGTTAGACTTAGGTGCTAGTGTGAATCTACTACCTTACTCGGTTTACAAGCAGTTAGGCTTGAGAGAATTGAAAACTAATTCAATTACTCTCCAATTGGTAGACCAAAGTGTAAAAGTACCAAGGGGGTAGTGGAGGATGTGTTGGTTCAGGTAGATAGGTTTTACTTTCCTGTCAATTTTATAATATTGGACATTGCACCGGTTGCTAACCCTGTTGCACAGATTCCCATCATTTTAGGACTCCCATTCCTTGAAAAATCTAATGCAATAATAAATTGTAGGAGTGGTGTGATAAAATGCTTTTTTGGGAATAGGACTACTGAATTCAATATTTTCCATGTAGCAAAGCAACTGGATGGTAAAGAAGAGTTTTTTGAGGTAGACTTGATAGATGAGTGTGTGGAGGAGAAGTTTGAAACTTCTATGTATTCTAATAATCTTCAATTATGCCTGATCAATTTTGAGTGTGAGGTTAATAACTCTGAGGCTATCTTTTACGTTGATTTGTTAAAAAACTTGCAGGAGTTACAAGGTGAGGAGAGGAATTCCCAACAAGAATTGTTGTTGGAAGAAGGCAAATCCTGAGAGAAGTTAGGTATTAGGCAAGTAGAAACTGGTTGAACTATTTGAATAAACTGTGCCTTTTTGTATATTAGATTAACTTCTTATTTTTGGTTTAATTAGTTTTATTATCTTATTTTATGCTAATTTTTTTTATTGTTTTTCAGCTAATTCAGCTAGGTGTTGCGGTCAGGTGTTTTCTTTCCCTCACTCTTTTAATGTTACTCATTGCACTATCATTGCATTGATGACAATGTAAATTTTAAGTTGGGGATGAGGTTATACCATTGTGTTACTCCTATTTATATATTTATTTATTTTATTTTATTTTGGTTTGTAGCAGTTAGTTGTACATAGTAAAAAAATTGGATTTTTTTTTAAAAACATATGACTATTTGAATGATATATGTTGTTTCTTAAGAACTATGAGGTTTAGATATATTTTGTGATACCCAAATTAGTTACATATTGTACTTCGGAGACTTGTTGACTATGCTTGAATATCATGGTTATGTTGGTATCTAGAAACCCAAACTTGGTTCACAATGAACATGCAATGTCTATTGAAATTTATGAGGCTAGTTTCATGCTTTGAAAAATTTTGACATCCATAGTAGAGATGCATGCACAAATCCTGTGGCTTTTGTGCTTATCATTCCTGGAGGTTTGTAATACATTTACTCTTATGATATTTAATTCAAATCCACTATTTTTCAATAATCTCATTACTCTGGTATTGGTTAGAAGCATAAGAGTAATTAATTGGTTATATCTTGAATAAGAGTAACACTTTTCCATACTTTCTAAAGATATTTTAGGCAATTTTTGAATTTTATTTGAACCTTAAGCCTATTCTTTCATTGCATTATCTCTAGTATCCATGATTGAGCCATGTTGGATTTTCATTTATTTACCTCAATTAATAGCCGAGCCAAGCATTTAAGCTGGTCACGACCCGACAAGAAAGATTCATTACTAACAACCTAAGGCCCCACCCATTATAACTATAGAAGTCCTATTAGATTCAGAAGGTATCGTTGAGTGTGTAAGGTTTGATTTTTAGGAGATATACCAACTGCATTACTTGTATGTTTTTTTAATATTCCATTCATGATATTAGACCAAGGTTGTTCATTAAAATTAAGCACTTCAATTTTTGAGAAAGATGTGAGTAAACATTGTCTTAGTTATATAAATTCAATCCTCACATATACCTTCTAATCAAAGAATTTCTTTTCTGAGGGTGGAAGCCTTGGTGAGTTTTGGCATTGATTTGCTGGTAATTTCTTGGGATTTTTGGTCCATCAAAGAGGGATTGAGGTGGATAAAAGCAAGTCCAAGGCCATCTTAGAGGCCCAGGTCCCAACCAATAAAAAGGAACTACAAAGATTCTTAGGCCAGGTAAACTTCTTAAGGAGATTCATCTCTAACCTTGCAGGGACGACAATGATTTTTTCACCTTTGTTCAAACTAAAATTAAAAGCTGATGTCCAGTGGGAGGGTGTACACCAGAGGGCTTTTGAAGAAATTAAAAAATACATGACAAAGCCTCCAATGCCGATGCCACCAAAGGAAGGCAAGCTATTAAAGTTGTACATTTCAATAGGGGAAACATCTATTGGCTGACTGCTGGCACAGGATAATAATCAAGGCCATGAACAAGTGATCTACTATTTAAGTAGGAAATTAAACAATGTAGAATGTAATTAATCATCCACAGAAAAACTTTGTTTGGCTTTATATTTTTCAACAATAAAGTGGGGGAATTACCTACTCTTGTTTACTGTGTGCATTATTGTTCAAACTGATGTAGTCAAATATATGCTCATGCGACCCTTCTTAAGAGGGAGAATGGAAAAATGGATTCTTACCTTAACGTAATATTATTTTCAAAATGTGCCACAAAAGTCAGTTAAAGGTCAAGCCTTGACTAATTTCTTGGCATACCATCCCAGTGTTTTTGTTGAAAAAGATATATTTGAAATGGGTTGCATAAAAATGACACCTTGGAAGTTAATGTTAGATCCAAAAATGAGGAAGGTGGAGGATCTGGAATTGTTCTAGTATCACCAAAAGAAAAAATATTTCAGTTTGCCTATTAGTTAGATGAAACATGAGTCTTATCAAATAATCAGGCTAAATACGAGGCTCTAGTCATAGGCCTAGATATAGCTTTAAACATGAAAAAAAAAAATCTATTGGTAATTGGTGATTCAAAGTTGGTGATTCAACAGGTGCAAGGCTGGTACAAATGCAATCACCCTACACTAGAAACATATATCACAAGGGTATAATCTCNAAAAAAATCTATTGGTAATTGGTGATTCAACAGGTGCAAAGCTGGTACAAATGCAATCACCCTACACTAGAAACATATATCACAAGGGTATAATCTCTTGTTCAAGGTTTTGAGTTGAACATGTTATGAGGCTTCATAATGGGAGAGCTAATGAGATTGGTCAAGCTAAATATGGGCTTAGGATCCCAGAAGGCACAAATGAGAGGATTATCAAGATACAAAAAAGGCATTTGCCAATAGTGGTGGTGTAGCCAGTCGATATCCTAGCCATTGAAATGGAAGAGTCAGGTTGGAGGTTCCCCATCTTTAAATATCTGTTGGACCCATCTCAGACAACAAAAAGGCTTGTTAGGTACTGAGTAGTAAGTTATGTCCTTATGAAAGAACAGTTATTTAGGAGAACTCCAGAGGGTTTGATGTTGTTATGTATCAACAAGTTAGATGCCATAAGAGTCATGGCAGAAGTCCATGAAGGAATTTGTGGGTCTCACCAGTCGAGTGAAAAGATGAGATGGTTACTTTATAGATATGAGCAGTATTGGAAAACCATGAGAAAATATTGGATTACCTATGCAAAGGGATGTCAAACTTTCTAGAAACATGGACCCATCCAAAGGGTCCCTACTATCAGGCTGCATTCAATTGTAAAGTGATTCGTGCGTAAAGTTAACAAATTTTACTATGCCTTTTTGGATTAATTGTGCTTTGATGGAGTTTAAGTAATGATATTTTAGGTCCTAAAAGGCTCAAGAACAACAAAAATCACACTTAAATGTAACACCAGCACAATAGAGAACAAAATTGCAGAAGGTTGGAACAAAGCAAGAACGTTCGAATGTCAACCCACGTTCGAACATCCTCTGAAATCCTGCCAAGACCAGTTGTTGAGACATGCCGTGTTGCAGTCAACAAAAGGGAAATGCTGTGGTACTTGAGGACCATGTTCGAACGTCCTCTGGAATCCTTAGAAGACTACACCACTGGAACCTGGCATGTTGCAAGAACCATAGAACAAAAGTACTTGAGTACAACGTTTGAACGTTAATCCACGTTTGAACGTTGTCTTGAGTGACTGAGGACTAAGTTGCTAAGTGTAAAGTCAAGGTTGTTCAAAACGTATGGAAGTGACCAAGTCAATGACCACAGGCCACTTGGGTGGAAGGAATCAGACCCCATCTGGCGTTCGAACGCCCTCAAAGCTAAGACACAGAAAACATTCAAACACCATATCATGTTCGAATGTCATTCAAGAAAAGACAGACTTAAAGTTCGAACATCAAATAACGTTCGAATGTCCTCTACAAGCTGCCTACAGAATAGTTGATTCCCATGGGCGGCAAATACTATTCACTCATCCTCTCTTATCTCCTACCCCCCTTACCTTTCCTTGCCTATAAATACTCCCATGTTGGGAGCTTAAAGGGCATTCTTCCTCTTGTAGAGTAAATGGGGCAGCAATCTTTTCTCTTGTAAAGTAGAAAGTTTTAAGTAATCTAGTTCTTGAACATTTCTTATCTATGTCTATGTTTTCATTTGTATCAACTATGATGGAGGCTTAGACTCCTATTGTAGTTGAATTCTTTTATTTAGTCATTGTAAGTCTTTACATTCATATTGTGACAACCATGATAAAGGTCTAGACTCCCCTTGTAGTTGTACTAGTTTTATTTACAAGTATCAAGAGATATAGCTCAACTTTTGGTTGTGGTGGAAACCCTCCAAAAGTAACTAGCTTTCTTCTACTTTCATTATTTATGTTTTTCATTTCCAATGCTTAAGCTTCCTTCCTTGTTAGAAGAATGAAACTCTTCCACTTTTCTAGAGCTTTACCAAAGCCGTGAAGGGTGGAACGTGATTCACTTATTCTTCATTGAAGATTAGCTTTCCGTTTATTGTACTCTCACTAAGTAGCTCCTCCACTTGGAGGGATGAGTATCACTCACTTGTCTAGCATGATCAAAGCCATGACGAATGAGTAGTTCCTCATTCACTCTTTAGTAAGAGGTGATGAATATGTAAAGATTACCCTAAAGTTATGTTTGTACAACTCCTTTATGATTTAATGAATTATATTCCACTTGTTTATTGGATGATTGAATGCATCTAGAAAAGCTAAGGTACTTTGTATAACCAAGGGTTCCTTCTATGATACGGATGACTCCTGCATAGAANACCCTAAAGTTATGTTTGTACAACTCCTTTATGATTTAATGAATTATATTCCACTTGTTTATTGGATGATTGAATGCATCTAGAAAAGCTAAGGTACTTTGTATAACCAAGGATTCCTTCTATGATACGGGTGACTCCTGCATAGAAAGACCCAGTGGTTCAAGGCAAGCACCCCAGCTAGCTCTTCATGACATCTTTTCAATCTCCAATATTATTGCGCTTTATTCAAAGAATGGACCATTAATGCTATTGTTGGATACCTTGTAGAAACACTTGCTTGTTTGTAAACAGGTTAAGTCTCGGCACAGACAATTCTNTGTTGGATGCCTTGTAGAAACACTTGCTTGTTTGTAAACAGGTTAAGTCTCGGCACAGACAATTCTTGTAAACTTCTAGAAAGGCATCAGAATCATGTGCTTAATCCTTATAGTCCATCTTTATCTAGAAAACTCTTGGAAAGATTTTGATATTCTATTCAGGAAATCCCACAACTTTAAATCCTCAAGATTTCCAGTTACTTTGTCTCTATCACTACTTACTCCTAAACACTAATCATAGTTCCCTATGGATTCAAATTCGTACTTCACCGGATTATTACTACAACTTGAATGCTTACACTTGGGTGTACATATTTCGGATCAAGTCAAGTTTTTGGCACCGTTGCCGGGGAACCATAAAAGGTGTTTTACAGTTAAAGGTAAAAAGACTTCATTTTTGTGTATAACTTTGTTTTATTGTATATAAAGTTGTGTTAATTACTTTTATGTTTGAAAACGTCCCTCACTATCAAAATTTGCCAGCGGAATCCTCTGGAGCTGTGAATCAATCTGAACCACTTTCACCTAGATCAGTAGCAGACTCTTGTGAAAGTAAAATGGCAAATGGCGAGAGACAAGAGGAAATTCCTGTAAGGGAAGGGGAAGTACCTAACATTCAAACTCTGAGGGATTACTTGAATCCCACAAGGACTAGTGTCCCCTCTTGTTTTATTTTTTCTGAAGATGCACCCCCCTTTACTGTAAAGACAGGGACAGTTCAACTACTCCCTCAGTTTCGTGGACTCGAAACAGAAAACCCATATATGCATATAAAAGATTTTGAGGAAGTATGTGGAACTTTTCAAGACAATTCTAAACTAGCCAAGATGAAACTTTTCCCTTTTTTCCTGAGGGATAAAGCTAAACAATGACTAAATTCTTTAAAAGCTCTTTCAATACCTGACTGGCGGGCATTACAAAATGAATTTTTCATAAAGTTTTTTCCTCTACACCGAATTAATGCATTGAAAAGGCAAATCATGAATTTTTTGGTCAAAGAAGGAGAAACCTTTTACCAAAGTTGGGAGAGATTCAAGGATCTACTCCAGTCTTGCACACACCATGATTTTGAGAATTGGACCTTGGTAGGATTTTTCTATGACTCCCTGCCCAGTAGACTACATCAGTTTATCGAAATGATGGCTTAAGGAGAATTTATGGAAAAAAGTCTAGAGGAGGCATTTGATTTCTTTGATACCATATCTGACAGTTCTTAGATGTGGGACACCACCTCTCCCACAACTATTGAAGCCAAACCATCTACTTCCCAAGGGGGTAAGTATGTCTTGAAAGATGATGATGACCTTAGAGCAAAAATGTCCACCCTATCTAAAAAGCTTGAAGCTTTAGAGATGTAAAAAGTTCATCAAGTTGATGTTAGATGTCCCACAGAACAAGTGTGTGGGATCTATGCGCTAATAGGACACCCCTACTTGGGAGTGTCCCACAATTCCCGCAT
Source organism: Ilex paraguariensis (assembly GCA_963454935.2). Classification (NCBI taxonomy): domain Eukaryota; kingdom Viridiplantae; phylum Streptophyta; class Magnoliopsida; order Aquifoliales; family Aquifoliaceae; genus Ilex; species Ilex paraguariensis. The sequence continues at coordinate 1,030,901 of CAUOFW020000792.1, forward strand.
TCAAAGATGTTTTGTTGGAACAAACAAATGTTGTCTCTAATTTCAACAAGCCTTAATCCAACCCATACTCTGAAACATACAATCCAGGGTGGCGGAACCACCCAAACTTCAGTTGGAGGAGCACACAGCCAACTCCAATGAATCAACAAGGTTCACACCCACCACCTCAAGGACCTCCGGCATACCAACCATACCAACCACTACAAAAGAGGAACCTTGAGGACACACTGAACCAATTCATGCAAAGTCAAATAAACTACAACCATAGCTCCACTCAGGCTTTCACTGACTTCCAAACCCAGACCACTCAATCTTTCGAGGATCTTAAAAGTCACATTCAAAAGTTGACCCAATCCATGACCACACATGAAAAGGGCAAGTTTCCTGCCCAACCAAAACCACTATAAGGCCAATTTCAGGTGGAAAATCCTTCATCCATGGAAAATCCACAAGGTCAAGCCCAAGTTGTCACTACACTAAGAAGTGGCAAGGTGATTGACAAGACCATCTGAGACAAGCTAATTCCAAAGCCAAAATCTATCCCTGTCAACTCACCAATCAAGCCTAAATCAAATGAGTCTAAACTTGTGAGAGAAGAGGAACCTGAGCCCCTGATTGAACAAGAACCAGAACTATCACAGGAAGAAGAACCCCCGTGTTCTATTCCTACTCCTTTTCCTCATAGACTCAAAACTGCATAGAAGTCAAATAATCAGCCATAAATTTATGAGCTCTTCAAGCAAGTAAAAATCAACATCCCACTTCTGGATGCAATCAAACAGGTTCCATCTTATGCCAAGTTTTTGAAAGACTTGTGCACAGTCAAGAGAAGTCACAATGTTCAAAAAAGAGCATTCTTGACATAACATGCCAGTGCGTTGCTTCAACACAAAACCCCTCCAAAATACAAAGATCTAAGGTGTCCAACTGTGTCATGTGTCATTGAAAATTTTAGAATCGAACAAGTACTGTTAGACCTTGGAGCAAGTGTCAATTTGTTCCTATTCTCTATTTACCAACAGTTGGGTCTGGGGGAACTCAAACCCACAAGTGTCACACTTCAGTTAGTAGACAGGTCTGTCAAAATTCCTAGGGGTATTGTTCAAGATGTACTTGTTCAAGTGGACAACTTTGTATTCCCTGTTGACTTCATCGTCTTAGATACTCAGCTAGCACAATATTCAGAGAATCCAATTCCTGTTATTCTTGGTCGACCCTTCNCTAGGGGTATTGTTCAAGATGTACTTGTTCAAGTGGACAACTTTGTATTCCCTGTTGACTTCATCGTCTTAGATACTCAGCTAGCACAATATTCAGAGAATCCAATTCCTGTTATTCTTGGTCGACCCTTCCTAGCAACTTCAAATGCACTATTCAATTGCAGGAATGGGGTCGTGAAATTAACCTTTGGAAATATGACACTTGAGTTTAATATTTTCAATGTTGCCAAACACCCAGGAGAGGACAGAGAAGAAAGAGAAATAAATTTCATTGAGTCTATTGTCCAGGACCATCTCAACAACACATTCTGTGAAAATTCCATTGAACTTTCTTGGTCAGAATCCATCACATCTGAAACCATGGATAATGATCTAAAGAATTGCCCAATTCATGCTATTAATACATGGGCCCCAAAATTTGAGGAACTTTCACCAAGTGGCACAAAGTCATTTTCATCAAGTGACAAGTCACCAAAGCCTGAATTGAAACCTCTCCCATCTGACCTCAAATATGAATTCCTAGGAATGGACGAGTCATTCCCAGTGGTAATTTCATCTAAGCTCACAGAATTGCAAGAGTCTAAACTGATTAAAGTTCTTAAAAGTCACAAAAGCACCATTGGATGGACCATCACTGACTTGAAAGGTATAAGCCCATTAATCTGCAATCATGCTATATACCTTGAATAGGACTCAAAACCCTCTCATCAAATGCAGCGACGACTGAACCCTTACATGAAAGAAGTAGTAAAGGCAGAGGTTTCAAAGTTATTAGATGCCGAGATTGTGAAACCTGGGAAAAATTTTAATTTTTTCTGAAAAAATGGCAAAATGGTAATTTGCCATTATAGTGCAAGTTAAAAACTGGTATTTTTCTAGACCTCAGATGATGAAATGGACGTCACCGTTGGATTCGTCCCACGAAATCTATTTAGCCAGACAAATTTTGTCGAATTCTGAGATAGTCGAGTTTTTCACATTTTTCGAGATGACGGGCGTCCGACGACCCTTAAAAACGAAATTTTTATAAAAAATTTTGAAATTTGAAAACTATTTTAAATAAAGTTCATATAAAATATTTTGAGCTTAAACCGGTACAAAATTTAATCGTTTTGGAGCGAAAAACGGACCCGAACAAAGGAGGACACTTGGCGCGACGAGGGCCAAGTCTTTAAAAGTATAAAAGGGGCATAATATCTAAAAAAAATCAGATCTTCTTCCCCAAGAGGCTGGCAGGTTCAGGCGTGAGAAGAGAGAAAGAGAAAAAGTGATTTTTCAAGTTTTCTTCCGACAATTTCTCAAGATCCGTTGGTCGGAATCTGTCAGACCAAGAACTAAAGTCGATCTATGCGACGAGGGCTACGCGTGGGTACCAAAANATTTCTCAAGATCCGTTGGTCGGAATCTGTCAGACCAAGAACTAAAGTCGATCTATGCGACGAGGGCTACACGTGGGTACCAAAAATGAAGACTTTCGCCAAAGATTCAAAGACAAATTATTGAAAGATCAAAGCTTTGGGGCTTGTTTTGGTGGAATAGAAGTCTCTACACTTCTATTGAGGTAGGGTTTTTCCTACTTGGGTTTTACTCCTACCTTAAGGAGTTGTTTTGTTGACTGAAACATGGCTGTATTTTGGACTGACATATGGCTGTTTATAGACTGTTTTAGGGGCTGTTATATGGCCTCTTTTGGGTTAAAATCATGGGGCTGTTTTATGCTTGTATAAGGGGTTGTTTTAGGCCGGTCTTTGGGCTGATATTGTGCCTGTTGTTGGATGGAAAAATGGACTGTTTTTGGACCCTAATGCGGACTATTTTTAGGCCACTTTGCGGACTGCATATAGGCCACTTTGTGGGCTGTTTTTAGCTCACTTTAAGGACTATTTTTAGGCCACTTTGCGGATTGCATATAGGCCACTTTGTGGACTGTTTTTAGGCCACTTTGTGGGATATTTTTAGGTCACTTTAAGGACTATTTTTAGATCACTTTACGGATTGTTTGGGCTGATTTTTTGTGGGTTGTTATGCGGGCTAGTATATGAGCAGTTGTGTGTTATAATTTGCCTTTGTGATTAAGTGTGTTATTGACATAAAGATAGTGATAACATGCTTGGAATTATTTTATGAAAAAGTGTCAATGTATATGCATGCGTGTGTTATATTGACATTATGACAAATTTGGTATCTATATGTTTAAAACATAACTTACCATGGATATGTTGAGATTGTTCATATGTCATTAATAGCATATTGAACATTGTAGCGTAGTGCATAGAGGCATCCCATTCATAGGCTTAGGCATGAGTATGGGTGTGTGTGTGTGTGAGTTGGGCATGGTTCATTCAAGTATCATTCTTGGTGATTGAAGGGTGGGCTCAAAAAAGTGGGATTGAATGTCCTACTGGTCGCACGGTTACATGCATAAGAAAACTTGTGTCAGGTATAACAAGTAGGGCTAGACACTCCCTCGGGTGAAAAACCCGGCCACTTGGTTCATAAACTTACCGGCGGTAAAATTTCAGAAAAGTGTAACGGCGTACAGAGCCGGAGGTGGGATTCCTGAATTCGATACCCAATAAAGGCACATGATTTTGATATATAAATTATTCATTTGATAGGAAACATCCAAGAATGAAATGGTTTTATGACATATGGTTGATTTAAAAAATAATCTTTGGATGTGTTTCATCAAAAATGTTGTTTTACACATATGCATTGCATTGTGTTGTGGGAGTCGGTGAAGACTCGAGTTAAAGTTGCATGAGTGAGTTCCATCTCATTTCATTGCATGGCATGGTGAATTACAGTATAGAGTTGCATATTCTTACTTGGAATGTTGATGTGAATATGAACTGTCAAATGTGAACATTGCGTGTGCACTTAGGTGGGGAGTAGCCCTTGTAGGATATACTCTACTGGGCGTTGGCTCACCCTATATGGGAAACATTTCAGGTACGGGTCATACGCCGAGGGACGACACTCACTCGGGCACTTAAGGAGGAAGAAAAGCCGACTTGTGGCTTCCAATCCAATTTCTTTTGTAAAATTAGACTTGTAATTAAATTTTGGCATGTAATGTGTAAAGGAATTGTAATAGAGTCTATATGGACCATTTTAATATAGTCTTGCATGTTTATATGAGTATGGATAATTGGACCCGGTGTGGCCAATGTTTACTTATAAATGGACCCAGTGTGGTCATTGTTGAATATTGGACCTCGGATGGGTCTTGTTATTATATAATGCACAGGTTGTGTTTTGAGTAGAGTTCCCCTTACAAAGGAGACTCTGCCCAAATTTTTAATAAAGGATGGACCTCGGTAAATGGGGCACAACGTTGAGATATCGAGTTACTCGGTATCCACGGGCATTCCGCGGGTTGATGGGTAATCAACGGACCCCCGGATTTTGGGGTGTCACAGCTTGGTATCAGAGCTTAGGTTATCCGATTTACCTAGGGCTTGTTGGGCATTGGGACTAGACCATTGCATGCATTGTGCATCTCATCTTATGTGCTTAAATTGTTACATGTTTTGTGCAACGTGTTATGTGAAACATGATTACTTGCTAGGTGATTATGTGAATGATATACATGGTAAAATGTATATGGAAAGAGACACTAGGGTTAGAAAACATAACCTTGGGAGTCGGAAAAAAAAAGAACGGAATAGTTCAAGTTTAAATGTTTTCTAGTGGATGGTATAGACTCTACTAGGAAAACAAGGAGATAAAATCTCAATGTTTCAAGTTTGATCCCTACATTGGAATGTTATTTGATGTGAATATTCTATTGTCATTTGACATGTGTGTAGATGGCAACAAGAGGAAGAGGACGCGGCCGAGGTCGAGGCGGTGGGCGGAACAACCAACCACCACCTACTGCTGACCAACAAGCCTTCATAGAGGCTCTTGGTGCTGTAGTTGCCACTATCACACAGACGGGTACAAGTGGAGGCCAAGGAGGCTCCAGTCATCTCCAGAAGTTCAAGGCACATCAATCGCCGATCTTCATGGGAGGGGCGGACCCGATGGTAGCTGATCATTGGTTCCGGCAGGTTGACAAGATCTTGAGGGCAATGGAGATCACCTCTGATGCCACCAGGATAACTCTAGCTACATTCCAGCTGGAGGGGGAATCCCAAGTATGGTGGGATTGGGTGAAAGACTCCAAGAACTTGGAGGCCATGACATGGGTAGAGTTCAAGGAACTCTTCATGGGGAAATACTTCCCGGCGGCTGCGAGGCATGCGAAGGCCCAGGAGTTCCTAGATCTGAGGCAAGGAACGATGTCAGTGATGGAATACGTGGCTAAATTCACTGAGTTAGCACGTTTCGCTGACCAATATGTGGCCACAGATATGGCCAAGGTTAGGAAATTTGAGGATGGGCTGAAGTTATCCATCCGGGGTAAGATTGTGGGTCTTCTCCTACAAGACTTCGATTTGATGGTCACCACAGCCATGGCCATTGAGAGAGAGGTGGATGACGCAAGGAGCATCCGGGAGTCTGGTGCAAAAGACAAGAAGAAGGAGGGCCAATCCTCTTCTTCTAGCTCGAGGAAGAAGCAAAGGACTTCTACTCCACAAGGATTTCAGGTACAGGGCCGCAGTTATCAAGGCCAAGGCCAAAGTCAATCCTCCCAAGGTGGGAGAAATCAGAGACCTTCCTACCAGGTTGGCCAGAGGACTTGCTATCATTGCCACCAACCAGGTCACATGAAGAGGGATTGTCCTCAAAGGCAGGGATCCCAGGGTCATGGGTCAGACTTCAGTGGGGCAACCATAGACACAATATACTCCTCATTACCCTACTATGGGTCAGGGCTGCTAGTACCAATTCCAGGGTGCAGCACAAGGCCCTACTACTTCTCGTGCGGGGACACCGCAAGCTGGCCAGATGGGCCAAGGCATGGGTCGAGGACGAGGCCAGGGCTCACAAGNTCGAGGACGAGACCAGGGCTCACAAGCTGGGACTTCAAGGACTCAGGGGCGTGTCCACACCATTATGCCACAGACTGAGCCGGCAGATCCATCAGTGATACAGGGTACATTCTTACTCTCTCGTTTGTGGGCTAAAGTATTGTTCGATTCTGGTGCATCTCATTCATTTATTGCTGCATCTTGTGTGGATGACTTGGGCTTAAAGGTTGAGACCTTAGAAGAGCCATTGCATGTGAGTTCTCCCTTAGGTGTTGGGGTGAGAATTTATCAGATATGTAAGGGTTGTGAGTTAGAGATCTCAGAGATTCTACTCACCGTGGACCTTAGGGTCATGGACATGTCGGAGTTTGATGTAATCCTTGGGATGGATTGGTTGACGGCACACCGAGTCGTCATTGATTGTGATCGAAAAAGGGTCACAGTTTATATGCCTAATGGTGTTTATTTCAAGTTTCAGGGGGAAAAATAATATGCTTTATCTCAAGCCGTGTATGACTCTAGATGGCACAGACAGTTGATGGGTTGGCTTGCTAGCCTTACCCTGGAGGATGAGGTGAGGCAAGAGTTTGGTCTACCTCGGGTTGTGTGCAAGTATGAGGATATTTTTTTGGATAAACTACCGGGATTACCTACACATAGGGATGTAGACTTCACTATTGAGTTGTATCTGGGTGCATTGCCTATCTCTATGATTCCACATCGGATGGCACCAGCTGAGTTACAAGAACTCAAGGTGCAATTGCAAGAATTATTGGACAAGGGGTTTATTAGACCGAGCACTTCACCTTGGGGTGCTCCGATTCTGTTTGCTAAGAAGAAAGATAAGACTCTTCGGTTGTGTATTGATTATCGACAGTTGAACCGGGTCACTATCAAGAATAGGTATCTTTTGCCAAGGATCGATGACTTGTTTGATCAGCTGAGAGGGGTGCGGGTCTACTCCAAGATAGATCTTCGCACCGGTTACCATCAGTTGAGAGTTAGGGAGGAAGATATCCCTAAGACGGCGTTTAGGACACGGTATGGGCATTTCAAGTTTACTGTCATGCCTTTTGGATTGACGAATGCTCCAGCGGCATTCATGGATACCATCAATTTGTTGTGATTTTTATTGATGACATCTTGATCTACTCCAAGTCTGAGGAGGAGCATGGGGTCACTTGAGGATTGTTCTCCAGGCATTGAGAGAGCATCAGTTGTACGCCAAGTTCAGCAAGTATGAATTTTGGCTTACTGAGGTGAAATTTCTGGGACACGTGGTGTCGGCTTCGGGTGTATCCATGGACCCGGAGAAGGTTGACGCAGTTATGAATTGTGAAAGACCGAAGTCAGTCTTCGAGATACGTAGTTTCTTGGGATTGGTGGGGTATTACCAACGGTTTATTGAGGATTTCTCTCGATTGGCTGCGCCTATTGCGAAGTTGACCCAGAAAGATGTCAAGTTTGTGTGGAATGATTCTTGTGAGAATGCATTCCAAGAGTTGAAGAAGAGGCTTACTTCAGCTCCTATTCTAATAGTTCCAGAACGGGGACAAAGGTACACGGTCTATTGTGATGCCTCGAAGGACGGGCTGGGATGTGTTTTGATGCAGTCTGGGAGGGTAGTAGCTTATGGTTCTCGGCAGCAAAATAATCATGAGCAGAATTACCCCACACATGACATGGAGTTGGTGGCCATTGTCTTTGCCTTGAAGGCTTGGCGTCACTACCTGTATGGTGAGCAGTTTGAAGTATTTTCGGACCACAAGAGTCTGAAGGATATTTTCACACAACGGGACCTCAACATGAGGCAACGCCAGTGGATGGAGTATTTAGAGGACTATGATTTCACTTTGCATTACCATCCTGGTAAGGCAAACATGGTGGCTAATACACTTAGCCGAAGGTCATGGGGTGTTTTGGCTAGTGTAGCTTCCCGAGAATGACAGATGCTCGAGACTGTGGGACAGTTCGGGCTATGTTTTATGGGTCAGGCTCATGGTACTTTGGGGAGTTTGGTGGCTACGCTGTCTCTACTGAGCAGGGTGATTGAGTCCTAGAGTCAGGACATAGAGCTATTGTCTATCCGGGACCGTGTACAGGCAGGTACAGGTGACAANCGGGCTATGTTTTATGGGTCAGGCTCATGGTACTTTGGGGAGTTTGGTGGCTACACTGTCTCTACTGAGCAGGCTGATTGAGTCCTAGAGTCAGGACATAGAGCTATTGTCTATCCGGGACCGTGTACAGGCAGGTACAGGTGACAAGGGCTGGGCTATTCACTCAGATGGTAGTCGTTGGTATCGAGGAAGGGTTTGGTTCCTCAATTAACAGATCTGAGGGAGGAGATCCTTAGGGAGTTTCATTGCTCCCGTTTTGCAGTTCATCTAGGGGGCACGAAGATGTATTATGATCTTCGTCGTCAGTATTACTGGAGTGGAATGAAGAGGCAGGTTGGCGATTTTGTCAATCGATGTGTCAAGTGTCAACAGGTTAAAGCTGAACACCAGAGACCAACGGGATTACTCTAGCCTTTGGAGGTAGCTGAGTGGAAGTGGGAGCATATCACGATGGATTTTGTAACCCATTTCCCACGGACATTGCGGGGTCATGACGCGGTGTGGGTGAATGTGGACCGGCTTACTAAGTTGGCACACTTTTTGGCGATGCGGATGACCTTCACACTAGAGGAATTCTGCAGGTTGTATATACGGGAGATTGTCCGGCTGCATGGAGTGCCCGTATCTATTGTATCAGATCGAGATCCCAGGTTTATGGCTCATTTTTGGGAGAGTTTCCTGCGAGTCATGAGAACACAGTTAATGATGAGCACTGCTTTTCATCCCTAGACGGACGGTCAGTCTGAGAGGACTATCCAGACTTTAGAAGACATGCTACGGGCATGCGTCCTAGATCTCAAGAGTAGCTGGGAAGATCACTTACCCTTGGTGGAGTTCGCATACAATAACAGTTACCAAGCTAGCATACAGATGACACCCTATGAGGCGTTATATAGGAGGCCATGTCGTTCTCTGGTTTGTTGGACGGAGGTAGGAGAGAGGTCTTCTACAGGTCCGAATTTGGTCAGGGACACCTCTGAGAAGGTGGACTTGATTCGAAAACGTCTTCTCACAGCTCAAAGCCGGTAAAAGAGCTATGTTGATAGACGACGGCGACCTCTAGAGTTTGAGGTGGGAAATCATGTCTTCTTGAAGGTTATGCCTAAGAGAGGAGTGGTCCGATTTGGTAAGCGAGGGAAGCTGTCGCCGAGATACATCGGGCCCTTCGAGGTACTTGAGAGAGTGGGTACAGTTGCTTACCGGTTGGCGTTACCGCCAAGTCTATCGGGTGTTCATGCAGTATTCCATGTCTCTATGCTTCGGAAGTACACCCCGGATCTGACTCATGTGGTGGATTGGGGAGAGCTTGTTGTTGATGCTGATGGGACTTTCGAGGAGGGACCACTGCGCATCATGGATAGCCGGGAACAGGTTTTGCGAGGCAAGACCGTGCGGCTAGTGAAGGTGTTGTGACAGCATCGAGGAGTAAAGGAGGCGAAATGGGAGCGCGAGGACACTGTCCGTACCAATTATCCTTTTTTGTTCGAGGATAAAGGTACATTCTTATGGTCATTTAGCATTATTTGATTGTTGTATATGCATGTGATTGTATGTGCATGTGTATGTGAATTTCGGGGATGAAATTTTTTTTAAGGGGGAAGAATTTGAAACCCGGGAAAATTTTTTAACTTTTTCTGAAAAAAGGGCAAAATAGTAATTTGCCATTATAGTGCGGGTTAAAAACTTGTATTTTTCTAGACCTTGGATGATGAAACGGACCTCACCGTTGGATTCGTCTCGCAAAATCTATTTAGCCAGACAAATTTCGTCGAATTCTGAGATAATCGAGTTTTCACGTTTTTCAAGACGACGGGCGTCCGATGACCCTTAAAAATGAAATTTTTATAAACAATTTTAAAATTTGAAAAATATTTTAAATAAAGTTCATATAAAATATTTTGAGCTTAAACCGGTACGAAATTTAATCATTTTGGAGCGAAAAACGGACCCGAACAAAGGAGGACACTTGGCGTGACGAGGGCCAAGTCTTTAAAAGTATAAAAGGGGCATAATATCTGAAAAAAAATCAGATCTTCTTCCCCAAGAGGCTGGCTGGTTTAGGCGTGAGAAGAGAGAAAGAGAGAAAGTGGTTTTTCAAGTTTTCTTCCGACGATTTCTCAAGATCCGTTGGTCGGAATCCGTCAGACCAAGAACTAAAGTCGATCTATACAACGAGGGCTACGCGTGGGTACCAAAAACGAAGACTTTCACCAAAGATTCAAAGACAAATTCTTGGAGGATCAAAGCTTTGGGGCTTGTTTTGGTAGAATAGAAGTCTCTACACTTCTATTGAGGTAGGGTTCTTCCTACTTGGGTTTTACTCCTACCTTAAGGGGTTGTTTTGTTGACTGAAACATGGCTGTATTTTGGACTGACATATGACTGTTTATAGACTGTTTTAGGGGCTGTTATATGGCCTCTTTTGGGTTGAAATCATGGGGCTGTTTTATGCTTGTTTAAGGGGCTGTTTTANATATGGAAGTATTTATGTAATCCCTTGAAAATTGGGATCATGTGGGCATGCTTTGTGTTTTATATTATGCCTTGTGAATGAAATGTAATATTAGCATGTATTATGTGTTATCATGTTGATGGAGTGTTGATATATGCTCTTGGATATATTGAACTTGAAATGGTTATGTGATTATATGCAAATGATATTAATTGTCATGGTATACAATGATATTTAAAAATTGTCATTTGGCATGCATTGCAATATGGACATGGAATTAACATCACATTCATGGGCTACATGCATGAGTGTGGGTGTAGGGTTGCATGGGGTGATCAACACCAACATTGGTTCTTGATGGTAGGCTCGGGAAAGTGGGATGGAATGTCCTACGGAGTCGCACGGTGACATGCATAAGAAAACTTGTGTCGGGTATAGCAAGTAGGGCTAGACACTCCCTCGGGTGAAAAACCCGACCAGTTGGTTCATACACTTACCGGCGGTGAAATTCCAGAAAAGTGTAACGGCGCATAGAACCAGAGGTGCGATTCCTGAATTCGATACCCAATAAAGGCACATGATTTTGATATATAAATTATTCATTTGATGGGAAACATCCAAGAATGAATTAGTTTTATGACATATGGTTGATTTCAAAATGATCTTTGGATGTGTTTCATCAAAGACGTTTGTTTTACACGTAAGTGTCGCATTGTGTTGTGGGAGTCGGTGTGGGCTCGGGATAGCATGCATGGGTNAAATGTTATTTTACACATATGCATTGCATTGTGTTGTGGGAGTCAGTGAGGACTCGAGTTAAAGTTGCATGAGTGAATTCCATCTCATTTCATTGCATGGCATGGTGAATTACAATATAGAGTTGCATATTCTTACTTGGAATGTTGATGTGAATATGAACTGTCAAATGTGAACATTGCATGTGCACTTAGGTGGGGAGTAGCCCTTGTAGGATATACTCTACTGGGCGTTGGCTCACCCTATACGGGAAACATTTCAGGTGTGGGTCATGCACCAATGGACGGCTCACAATCCGGGTCACATGGTTGAAGAAAAGTCGACTTGTGGCTTCCAATCCATTTTTTTTT
>CAUOFW020000792.1:1042729-1060928 GCA_963454935.2 Ilex paraguariensis
CACTCACTCGGGCACTTAAGGAGGAAGAAAAGCCGACTTGTGGCTTCCAATCCAATTTCTTTTGTAAAATTAGACTTGTAATTAAATTTTGGCATGTAATGTGTAAAGGAATTGTAATAGAGTCTATATAGACCATTTTAATATAGTCTTGCATGTTTATATGAGTATGGATAATGGGTTATTAAGGTAATGAACTTTGACATGGACAAAGTTGGACTAGTAAGAAAACTTCAAATTAATGAATTGGAGGAATTAAGAAATGAGGCATATGAAAATGCTAAGATTGCAAAATCCAAGATGAAAATTTTTCATGATAAGAACATAGTGCAAAAGTCTTTTGTACCTGATCAAAAAGTTCTATTTTTCAATTCAAGATTCTGCCTTTTTCCTGGAAAGTTGAAATCAAGATAGAATGGACCTTACATTGTCAAAAAAATGTTTGAACATGGGGCAGTGGAAGTGGAGAACCCATCAAACGATAATATCTTTACCGTCAATGGTTAGAGATTGAAACCCTTTTAATGGATCCAGAACAGCGCTTCAAGAAAAGTGCCTGCCGACACAAAAAAGGGTCGGGTAAGGCCCCACCTCATTTNAAGCACTTCAAGAAAAGTGCCTGCCGACACAAAAAAGGGTCGGGTAAGGCCCCACCTCATTTTCCTCCCTTTCCATGCACCTCGGCCCCTTTCCCCTTTCTTTTCTTTTCTTTCTTCTTCTTCTTCTTCTTCTTCTTCTTCTTCTTCTTCTGCTTTTCTTCTTCTTCTCCGCTGTTAAGATACTCTAGACCCAACAACACCATGACCATACTACCAGAAGATCCCATCCTTTGTCTCATAATCTATGTGTGTTTAATTTATTTGTATATGACTATGCTTCTTCTGTCTACAGTCAGAATCAAGGGTTATCACCCTAACCCAAATCTGCAACGAGATGGTTGATTTGTGTATTTTGCTTGTAGGTTTCGGCTAATGAACCAGATCTCTACCATTCAAAGCTCACCTGATCGGTAAATTCGAAACATTAGGGACAATGTTCAGTTTAGGTTGGGGGGAGAGAACTACAGTTTATATGAGCCTGAGCTTGTTAGAAAATTTTTAAAATTTATGTTGTTGTTGCTTCTGTTGTTGTTGTTCTTGACCAGATTGTGTACCATAGTTTTACCATGTTTTATATTTTGATGATTATGTTTGTGGGTTATCTCTGATCGTCTCTGTGACTAGTAGATGTTAAAGAACTAGATAGTGAGTCTTAATAGTATAAAAAGCATGGATGTTAAACTTTTTTGGTTTAGTTTAGGAGTTCTACGCACATTTCCTTCTGATTCGCACACAGTGATTATGAGACAAGCAAGATTGGTAAGAAAGAATGAGATCCGAGAATAACAAGCGAAACCCCTGTGAAGCTGAAGCACCTATGCCAAACGGCATCGTGCCAAAAGCCTTGGTACCTATAAACAGTGTGGTAGATACANTGAGAACAACAAGTGAAACCCTTGTGCAGCCGAAGCACTTATGCCAAACACAATCATGCCAAAAGACTGTGTGCCTGTAAACGGTGTAGTAGATATTTTCACGAGAAGAGATATAACCAGTGTTTCGAACCAATTTTTGGTCGAGCACTTGATCGATTAGATTGGATAGTGAATGGGCAGAGTAAGGATTATCCTGACACGCCATCATATTCCAGTGCATTGCTTAACCAGTTTGTGAGACAGGAAATTGGGAGAGTTACTGGTTGTTCAGATGGCACAGAGATAGATGAAGACTCGAATTAGAGTAGATGGGATGAAAGCCAAGGGTCCGAATTTTTGTAAAAAGTGTGAAAATCTTTTTGTTTTGTACAAAATCTTTTGAAATGAAAAACATGGGTCGAGTAAAGGAACATCCCGATATACCAACCAAAAGCGAGGGTAGGGATTTGTCCTGAGACGCCACGAAATTTGGTTTAAATTTTTGTGAATAAAATTTTGTAATTGTGCATAGTGTAGTGTAGAAATTTTTTAGTTTTGGTTCAATGTTTGAACGCTGACTGACGTTCGAATGTTGACTGCTTACAGTACTCTACTTCTAATGAACTCTCTGATGAAACCAAAAGAACGGTCTATTGGCGTTCGAATGCCAATAGACCGTTCGAACACCAATAGACCGTTCGAACACCAATCGACCGTTCGAACGTGACTCAACGTTCGGACGCCAATAAAACGTTCAAACGAAGAGAGCTTACAGTACTTTGGCCTCTAACAAAACTCAAAAGTACTAGGAGCTCCTAACGTTCGAACGAACATCCCCGTTCGAACGATATTTCAAAAATTCTTCTACAAACGTTCGAACATTGGTGACGTTCGAACGTCGCGACTTAGAGTATAAAAGCCTGAACGTCTGATTCATTTGGAAATCCCCAAAATCCCTCTAAATCTTCAAAATCCAAGAGCTCATTTTTCACTCCTCATACCTCAATCCACCCTCAGAACCCAAGAAAACTTAAATTCGACCCTCCCCAACTCATTTCCACCTCAAAAACTTCAATCCCACACAGAAATTTCCAAGTTTTCAGTCAACCTCAAAGACATTCGAATGCCATGCCTATGGTGAAACTTCCTGGGAGACGCAATCCACCAACAAGTCAGGAGCCAAACTTTGTTGAGGAAGTGATAGTGGAGAGAGAGGGAAGGCAAAGAACAAAAAGATACGATCGTACCCGGTTCCCAAGTGCCTTAAAGGCCGAAAGGAATGAAAACTTCTACCATAAGCATTATGTTGTTTGCGAAAGGGACGTCGTACTTTCTGATTTTGCTGAATTGGGAATAGAGGAGGAAATAGAAAGAAAGGAATGGGTTTGGTGTTTAAGAAATGGTGGGGAAGCTATTGTCGATTTGGCGTGGGAGTTCTACTCCAACGCCGAAATCATCAACGGCACGATCCACACTTACGTGAGAGGTATCCACATTGACATGGACAAGGTATACATAAAAGAGATAAGAACAGAGTTGCCTCGGGTAGACAAACCCACATACCCTCCAAAGAAAGATGTACCAATGGATAGGGTAGGAAAAGAATTGACAGATAGATATAAAATGCTAAACCTGATTGTTGTCTCCAACTTCTCTCCCATAAAAAGATCAAATGAATTTTTTCCAGAAATGGCTCGCTTGCTCTATGCAATTGGAAGGGGCCATAGTATTGATCTTCCCTCCCTCATTTTGAGTGAAATGAAAAAAGGATGTGATGTGAAAAGAAGTGCACTTCTATTTGGCACATTGGTGACAAAGATGTGCATCGACAGTGGGGTGAAGGTGAAACCTGAGATGTAGGTGCAAACGCTAATGGGGCCACTCAATAAGGGATCTTTCAAGAGAAGCCGAGGGCATAGTGGTACCCCAGCTGCTAGGCAAGAAGTGCCCCCTCCCCAAGGTGTTGATAAGGTGCAGGAAGAGATAGATCAAGAGGAAGAGATGGATCTAGAGAGAGAGTACATGTAGACTCAGGAGCAACATGATCAGGTAGGCCCCAGCACGACCCCTCGGCGGACATTAATAGACGTCATGCTTAGCATTGAAGCTAAGCAGGATGAGATCTTAAGGCTTTTGAGGGGTGGTACTAGTGGAGCTAGTGGTGCTGATGAAGATGGGGGAGAGGATTGATTATTTATGTTCTTGAGAGGGAGTAGTTGATTTTTGTTCTTGATTGTTTATTGTTTGTTATTTAGTTTTTGGGTGATTTATATACTATTGTGAAGAGTTTCTTTTGATAATTCTTGTGGATGTTTTGTGATACTTGTATATGTCTTTTTAGAGTTGATTGTGGATAGTTGAAGTTATGTTTTGAATGGATGAATTGCATCATTGACATTATTGCAAACAAGTATCCTTCATGCAATGAATGATTCAGTTTATCACTTTTATTTTTTTTAAATGCATGTATAGGATTAGCACTCTAATTCTTGTTAATAATGAAACTCATGTGGATGTTAAGATTGCTTGTGAAAATTACTAAGCACATGATCGGTTTGACACCTCAACTGAACAACCAAGACATAAAACCTCAATTTTTTTGGAACATTGATGCTATCTCTATGCTTAAATTGTCAAATGTACATAAGTATTTGTTATTCTTGAATTACAAGGTGATCAGACTCAAAAATGGAATCGTTACATAACTAACATTCCTTGAAACAACCGACATAATCAGTGGAGATGACAAAGAAAACCATGGTAAGTCTTCAGCTTTACAGTGCTTTTTGAGAGGATATCAACAATTACTCAAGGTAAACTCTTTCACTTCTAATCTCTTTCAATAATCTCATTAAACTTGTTTTGATTGATGCAACTAAAGCGATCTATTTTTAGAACCCACGGAGAATTTTTGCATACACGTACATATGCACATACTTGAGAAAGGATCTTAGGCCATCTTTGGATCGACTTTGAACCTTAGCTAATTCTTTAATAAAGTATATCCCTAGTCAGACATGCTTGAGCCTTCAATGAATGAATTCTTTTTCGACAATACCCTGTGTGATGACTGAGCCACAAAAACATTGATTTACCATACCTTGCTATCTAATTTCTTACACCCTCTTACAAATCAATATGATACAGAAAGGCAAGAAAAATAGAAAAGAAAAAGGTGGTCACCGTTCAATGACAGAAAAATCAATGAAAACAATTATCTAAAAAAAAAAAAAGATATAGTGAGACAAGGGATTGCCAAGAAAGTGAAAAATGGGAAAAATGAAAGAAAGAAATCTCATCCCCAAGCAAAGTGTCAAAAAGTTAGAAAGAGGTATGCTTTACTGCATAAAAAGATAGTTTTTGATCACCTTGACATCATTTCATTAGCCACTGACTTCTGGCCCCATTACAACCTACAAAAAGTCCTAGGTCATCTCAAGAGTGATGCATATGTATGTGATCTACCACAAGTGGGGTATGTTAACTAGAATTTCTTTATTTACATCAATATTCTTCCATCCGATTATGCCAAAGTAAAGTTTTTTTTCCTCAAAACTTCACTCTTATACTAATTATGCATGAGATTTTTCGACTGGCCATCTTCTGATCACATGCCCTTTTGAGAGATATGTCACTATAATCGGAGCGATTTGTTTTGTTGAGAGCATTCCTAGAGAGGATTGTGTAATCAAAGCTATCCATGAAAGGTGGAAAAAGAGGGAATGATTGTTATATACCAATTCTCGTTTCCAGTATGACCGTCCTACTACTTAGGGAATTCCAAATGCTAATGTAACAGGTGCTAATTTTTGCGTAGAGTATAAGTACTAATGGAAAAGAAATGCAGGGGATAAGTCACGATTGAGGGTTAAGTGTCTCAACGACCATAATGCTTATTCATTTTTTTTCAGCAATCACATACACACTTGTTCGACTGAAGTTTGTGGGTAGCTTCACTGAAAACCCTCA
Source organism: Ilex paraguariensis (assembly GCA_963454935.2). Lineage (NCBI taxonomy): Eukaryota > Viridiplantae > Streptophyta > Magnoliopsida > Aquifoliales > Aquifoliaceae > Ilex > Ilex paraguariensis. The sequence continues at coordinate 1,048,149 of CAUOFW020000792.1, forward strand.
CGNCACATTGGTGACAAAGATGTGCATCGACAGTGGGGTGAAGGTGAAACCTGAGATGGAGGTGCAAACGCTAATGGGGCCACTCAATAAGGGATCTTTCAAGAGAAGCCGAGGGCATAGTGGTACCCCAGCTGCTAGGCAAGAAGTGCCCCCTCCCCAAGGTGTTGATGAGGTGCAGGNGGCTTGTTGCATAAGCTAAATACAACCGAATGACCTACGAAAAAGGCATTCGGAATAGATTTACCTTTCATTATTATTGTATTACCAGAAACTATCAATATTTAGGTTGGCGGGTGTAATTCGTGCGTAAAGTTAACAAATTTTACAATGCCTTTTTGGACTAATTGTGCTTTGANTGCCCCCTCCCCAAGGTGTTGATAAGGTGCAGGAAGAGATAGATCAAGAGGAAGAGATGGATCTAGAGAGAGAGTACATGTAGACTCAGGAGCAACATGATCAGGTAGGCCCCAGCACGNAAGGTGCAGGAAGAGATAGATCAAGAGGAAGAGATGGAGCTAGAGAGAGAGTACATGTAGACTCAGGAGCAACATGATCAGGTAGGCCCCAGCACGACCCCTCGGCGGACATTAATAGACGTCATGCTTAGCATTGAAGCTAAGCAAGATGAGATCTTAAGGCTTTTGAGGGGTGGTACTAGTGGAGCTAGTGGTGCTGATGAAGATGGGGGAGAGGATTGATTATTTATGTTCTTGAGAGGGAGTAGTTGATTTTTGTTCTTGATTGTTTATTGTTTGTTATTTAGTTTTTGGGTGATTTATATACTATTGTGAAGAGTTTCTTTTGATAATTCTTGTGGATGTTTTGTGATACTTGTATATGTCTTTTTAGAGTTGATTGTGGATAGTTGAAGTTATGTTTTGAATGGATGAATTGCATCATTGACATTATTGCAAACAAGTATCCTTCATGCAATGAATGATTCAGTTTATCACTTTTATTTTTTTTAAATGCATGTATAGGATTAGCACTCTAATTCTTGTTAATAATGAAACTCATGTGGATGTTAAGATTGCTTGTGAAAATTACTAAGCACATGATCGGTTTGACACCTCAACTGAACAACCAAGACATAAAACCTCAATTTTTTTGGAACATTGATGCTATCTCTATGCTTAAATTGTCAAATGTACATAAGTATTTGTTATTCTTGAATTACAAGGTGATCAGACTCAAAAATGGAATCGTTACATAACTAACATTCCTTGAAACAACCGACATAATCAGTGGAGATGACAAAGAAAACCATGGTAAGTCTTCAGCTTTACAGTGCTTTTTGAGAGGATATCAACAATTACTCAAGGTAAACTCTTTCACTTCTAATCTCTTTCAATAATCTCATTAAACTTGTTTTGATTGATGCAACTAAAGCGATCTATTTTTAGAACCCACGGAGAATTTTTGCATACACGTACATATGCACATACTTGAGAAAGGATCTTAGGCCATCTTTGGATCGACTTTGAACCTTAGCTAATTCTTTAATAAAGTATATCCCTAGTCAGACATGCTTGAGCCTTCAATGAATGAATTCTTTTTCGACAATACCCTGTGTGATGACTGAGCCACAAAAACATTGATTTACCATACCTTGCTATCTAATTTCTTACACCCTCTTACAAATCAATATGNAGATGTGGAAAAGAAACTCCCTATTTATAGATTCGGAATAAGGGTAATCTTAGTAAATAAGAAAACTCATATTGACGAATGACTACTTGATCGATGGGAGGGTGGTTATTGATGGAGTGAAAGCTACGTTTCAAACATGACTAATGCAAGCACCACTCGAGCGACCATAAGCACCACTAGAGTGAGCTCATAGAGAAAGCCTTATGTTGCCTTCTATAGCCTTTTCTCCTTTTTCTCCTGATTCATAATTGGGATCCCTGTTTGAGTAACACCNATTATCTAAAAAAAAAAAAAGATACAGTGAGACAAGGGATTGCCAAGAAAGTGAAAAATGGGAAAAATGAAAGAAAGAAATCTCATCCCCAAGCAAAGTGTCAAAAAGTTAGAAAGAGGTATGCTTTACTGCATAAAAAGATAGCTTTTGATCACCTTGACNCTTTAGTGCTCAGGAAGACAAGTTTTTGCATGGTTTTAGGCTTAAATAATCTGTACTCAAAGAGGAGTTCGATGACTCAAAACTATGTTTTCAAAACACAAAATTAGCTTAGAAAAAAATTTCNTCTTTAGTGCTCAGGAAGACAAGTTTTTGCATGGTTTTAGGCTTAAATAATCTGTACTCAAAGAGGGGTTCGATGACTCAAAACTATGTTTTCAAAACACAAAATTAGCTTAGAAAAAAATTTCNAGCAAAGTGTCAAAAAGTTAGAAAGAGGTATGCTTTACTGCATAAAAAGATAGCTTTTGATCACCTTGACATCATTTCATTAGCCACTGACTTCTGGCCCCATTACAACCTACAAAAAGTCCTAGGTCATCTCAAGAGTGATGCATATGTATGTGATCTACCACAAGTGGGGTATGTTAACTAGAATTTCTTTATTTACATCAATATTCTTCCATCCGATTATGCCAAAGTAAAGTTTTTTTTCCTCAAAACTTCACTCTTATACTAATTATGCATGAGATTTTTCGACTGGCCATCTTCTGATCACATGCCCTTTTGAGAGATATGTCACTATAATCGGAGCGATTTGTTTTGTTGAGAGCATTCCTAGAGAGGATTGTGTAATCAAAGCTATCCATGAAAGGTGGAAAAAGAGGGAATGATTGTTATATACCAATTCTCGTTTCCAGTATGACCATCCTACTACTTAGGGAATTCCAAATGCTAATGTAACAGGTGCTAATTTTTGCGTAGAGTATAAGTACTAATGGAAAAGAAATGCAGGGGATAAGTCACGATTGAGGGTTAAGTGTCTCAACGACCATAATGCTTATTCATTTTTTTTCAGCAATCACATACACACTTGTTCGACTGAAGTTTGTGGGTAGCTTCACTGAAAACCCTCACGAGACAACACTCGTCCTCTAGGGTACACCTAGCGGTTCAACGGCTTGTTGCATAAGCTAAATACAACCGAATGACCTACGAAAAAGGCATTCGGAATAGATTTACCTTTCATTATTATTGTATTACCAGAAACTATCAATATTTAGGTTGGCGGGTGTAATTCGTGCGTAAAGTTAACAAATTTTACAATGCCTTTTTGGACTAATTGTGCTTTGATGGAGTTTAAGTAATGACATTTCAGGTCCTAAAGTGAACAAAGGCTCAAGAACAACAAAAATCACACTTGAATGTAACACCAGCACAATAGAGAACAAAATTGTAGAAGGTTGGAACAAAGCAAGAACGTTCGAATGTCAACCCACATTCGAACGTCCTCTAAAATCCTGCCAAGACCAGCTACTGAGACATGGCGTGTTGTAGTCAACAAAAGGGAAATGCTAAGGTACTTGAGTACCATGTTCGAACGCCAACTCACGTTCGAACGTCCTCTAGAATCCTGAACAAATCATTTACAGGTTTGGTTTGCCTCAGACAATAACTATCAATAAAGGTACTATATATATAGGGGTAGAAATAATATAGAGTTTGCATTTGAGCATGGAATCTAGATGTTAAACTCATCATCTCACTATGCTTGAGCCAATGGGCAAGCAGAGTCAACTAAAAAAATATATTAAAACTGATTCTAGAAAAGACTATAGAAAAGAATTCAAGGTAGTGGCATGAATTGTTGCCAAAGGTCCTATGAGCATACAGGACTCCCAAGAAGACCATCACAGGGACAACACCATTTGAGTTGGTGCATGGGCATGATGCTTTGATACCTATGGAAATAATTGTGAGATCAAGGAAGGTGGCAGAACATGAGGATATGCCAACAGACACCTACACTCAAAGAATGTTCGTTATGCTGGATAACTTGGAGGGGAATCGGTTGGAAGCATTAAACCATATCAAAGTTTAGAAGAAGAAAATAGAAAGGACTTTTTGTTCCAAGAGTGGGAACTCGATGTGGATCTTTTCTCGTGATTATATACGTGGAGACCAAGACACTTAACCTAGAGGGGGTGAATAAGTTTTGCAATTTTAATCCAAATTAAATTATAAATTAAAACATATATCTACCTCAATTATTTCTTCTCTATTGAATGCAAAAATTTAATGATAAGAACCCCTTTCAAACACCATCAACCCTTTGAACCATGACAATTGATTAAATTAATAAATAATGAATTCACTCATAATCTATCTCACATCAATTCCAAATCCCACAAACTCAATTTGCACAACTACCAGAGGATATGATATCAAGAAATCAAAACATCAAACACATAGTGCACATGTGTGCTCATAATTGCAAGTGTGTACAATAAACAATAAGAGACACAAGCAATTTGGTGATGCGGAAAACCCTCCTCGGGAAAAATCGCAGAGAACCACTCAAGGTTCACCAATGCCTAATCCACTATGCGTCAAGTCAACATACAAGTACTCGTGTCTTATACCTCAACCAATATCTATGACTAGATGCTCCTTTCCTTATTATGTCTCTCCACCAAAACTCCCTCTTTGACGTCCAGGGTAACTTCAATTGGACCTCCTTGCCGCACGATTCATCTAAGCTTCGAATGATTATGGGCACGTAAACAATCCTCGATATGCATACCCCAATGGGTTTGTTTACCAACAAGCTCTCCTACTCCTTATTGTAAGGATGGAAAGAACCACTGGTGGTAGCCTTTGGATTCTTAGGGATTTAGGTAGTGGTGGAATTTCTCAAGGTCAAAAGATAGATTTCTTCTTCAAAAATCTCTCTAAAGGTTCTCTCAAGGCTTAACCAAGATGTGGAAAAGAAACTCCCTATTTATAGATTCGGAATAAGGGTAATCTTAGTAAATAAGAAAACTCATATTGACGAATGACTACTTGATCGATGGGAGGGTGGTTATTGATGGAGTGAAAGCTACGTTTCAAACATGACTAATGCAAGCACCACTCGAGCGACCATAGGCACCACTAGAGTGAGCTCATAGAGAAAGCCTTATGTTGCCTTCTATAGCCTTTTCTCCTTTTTCTCCTGATTCATAATTGGGATCCCTGTTTGAGTAACACTCTTTAGTGCTCAGGAAGACAAGTTTTTGCATGGTTTTAGGCTTAAATAATCTGTACTCAAAGAGGGGTTCGATGACTCAAAACTATGTTTTCAAAACACAAAATTAGCTTAGAAAAAAATTTCTTTGAAAATCCCTAGAAGTCATAATCGAATCGCTTCCAATTTCATTTTTCACCTTAATCATCTTAAGTTAAAAATAACTTAGGAGTCATCTTAGGTGTCTAGGTCATTACCTTTGTCCTAAGTATAAAGGTGCATATGAAGGTTAAATGATGTAATTTTGACGCTTGATCTCCTCCCTTCAATATAACTTTTGAATCTTGAACTTGATAGCATCATGACCATGAAAATGATTGAGGTTTTATAATGGACTCCACAAAATTAGCCAATTACGAAACATGATCTAACAATCACACCCTTTGGTAGTTTTGTGACAAAACAAATAAGTTTGAAATAATGATTACAATCCCAAACCATTAAACCAAAGAATTGTATATAAAATATCAACACTTATGGGTATGTCCTAATTTTCTATCTAGTACAAGGATCTATATCTTTCAATAAAGCTTGAAGATCATAGTCCTGCACATCACCACTTAAATAAAAAAGTCATGAAACACATCATATGTTAGAGAAATAAATTACATAATCACAGGTATGGAAATCACCAAGAGAAACATGAGGCAAAAGTATGTATACATCATGCAAGTGAAAATATGTAATATGTTTGAACAAAATTACCTCATATACTTGAAAACTGATTGATTTATCAATGTAAAACACATTACATAAAAACAACAAAATTTGGCCATTACATGAGATGAAATAGAAAACAATAGAACTTGTCTTAAAAACCATTAGTTAGTTGAAGTCCTTCTTGGGCCTTGTTTTAATCTAGGAAAAGTCAAAGGAAATAGTGAAAATGATCTGCATAAGAATTTCAAAACGAATTACGACCCAAAATATTTTACAAGCTAAACCTACCCCTATCGTATCATGTACCTAAAAAATGTCATATTATGTATCCGTACTCATACCACGTACCAAAGCGATCTACAATGCATGTAACATTGATTTTGACTTTAAAATGGTGGGTCAAGACAACCACTTTGAAATTTGATGGTTGGCTCTGTGGATACCACTCTTCCTTGTCATTGCATATGATGTGTGAGAAAGCTAGGGTGATAATTACATTGCATTTTAACTATATAACATAAATCTAATAAGATTCTTTTTATTTTTCTTTTTCTTTTTCTTTTTATTTTTGATAGGACTCTTTTTTACTGATTCTGACTTGTGTAGGTTGGAACTGGTGTTTAGTTATCTTTCCATTAGTGCCCAAAAAACCAACGTTAATCAACTAAGTGGTCTCTTCTTGAAGCCAGCATATTTTTGCAGTAGAAAAAATTTCAATATCCAATAGTTTATGATTTGTCAAACACGTTGGAGTAGGGGGTGTCTATGGGCCGGGCCGACTTAGCCCATAATTTTTTTTTTTGGACTGGGTCTGGATAAGGTAGGTCTAAGCCCTTACTCGGGAGAGTTATCGGCCGGACTAGACTTCAGATAGGGATACGTTACCCGCAACTCAACTTGCCACTCACTGACAGGCCTATTGGGCGGGCTTTGCACTTATGGGCCTATTGGGAGAGCCTACAAACAGGGCTACTGAATGAGCTTTTTATATCCTTTTATATACAACTTCATTTGGAACTAATGAATATTTTTGTAAATTGCATTGTTGAATTAAAAGTAGAATCAAAATAGATAAAAAGTAAATAATTAATAATTTTATTTATAAATAGGGAAAAAACTGCATTACAATAGAATGAGCACATTTCAACTAGGTTGACACGTACCTATCTATCTATCATTTGTACAATTCTACCTTTTAAAACATATATGTTTAATACATGAAAAAAGAAAGAATACATTATTTATAATATCTAAATTTCTAAAACTTCGAATTATGGCATTTGGGGACTTATTTTCATATTTTGATTAGGTTAGGCAGCGCGGGAGGGTTCTTGGGCCGAATTTTAACGGGCTTTTTACGGGGTGGCCCATTGGGCTGGGTAATGGGTTTTTAGGGATAAGCCCAAACCCTTGAGGGATAATTATCTTTAGGATAATTATGGGGGTCCTAGAGCTTAATAGGCGTCTTGCGGTAAACGTCGGGCTGAACGATATCCTTTTTTGTTATTCCCTCTTGAGAGTTACGCCNACTTAGGGATTTAGGTTGTGGTGGAATTTCTCAAGGTCGAAAGATAGATTTCTTCTTCAAAAATCTCTCTAAAGGTTCTCTCAAGGCTTAACCAAGATGTGGAAAAGAAACTCCCTATTTATAGATTCGGAATAAGGGTAATCTTAGTAAATAAGAAAACTCATATTGACGAATGACTACTTGATCGATGGGAGGGTGGTTATTGATGGAGTGAAAGCTACGTTTCAAACATGACTAATGCAAGCACCANACTCAAAGCCAGGGACCCATCCATGTACCTCGTAACTCACCTTCCTAACTCGGACAAGGGGTACAAGGATGACCTACTCATCTTCAAGGGATCTTGGCAGAGAGGTGTCGGTCTCGAGTATGACGGCTTGTTATGCCCTTTGGAATGGAGAAAGACAAGTACGTCGGTTCCTTCGGGTCTATTATTTTGTTTCTGAGTTTTTCTACGTGCTCATGACCCACTCCCCTTTTTTTGCTTGTGCAGACATCTCCCCTCGGGAAACAGCTCCTCCACCCCGGTCGTTGGTGAACTTTGCGGACCTAATCATCGTTTGGAGATTCACTGGTGACGACGGGCTCGGCCGGGCTGCCCACATCCTCATCAATTATACTCCCGGATATAAGAAGTTTTCACTGCTTCCCCAGCCTTTCGACTCTTCACGGTGGTCTAAACTCTTCGATCAAGTGGTGGGGCAAGAAGTCGAGGAGAACTTGGAAGAAGACCCCGACCGGGCCTCGGAGGCAGAAGTAGAGGGTAGAGTTGAAGAGCTCGGGGTCAGAGAGGACTTGGTTCCTTCACACGCCGAGGTGGGAACTTCGGGGAGAGATTCGTGGCCGGACTTTCAAATCCTACAATCTCTAAACGCCGAGGACGCCCTCAAGGTAGCCATGTCCAGCACGCCCTGCATTGATCTAGGGTTCCTAAGGCAGAGACAAGCCCTCGCTGCCGGGAGGGGACGAGGGTCGACCGGTGGGGCCCCATCTACAGGGACTAGCGCCACCCCATCCTCAAGAGTCGTTAGTCGGGGTCAAGTGCGTGACCGGGATCCTCAGGTAGAGGAGGAGAGGAGGATCAAACATAGGCACGATGGCCTTGGCAGGGGATCCAGGGCCCCCTCCGCTCAGCATCAAAGTGGGAGAGGCCGTGGGTTGCCCCTTGTTCCTCAGCAACAACAGCAACAGCAGCAACAATAGCAAAAACAGCAGCAACAGCAGCAGCGGCAACAGCAGACTCCTCCTCCCCTTCCGCCGACAGTGGAAGCCGCGAAGTGAAATCCTCGAGCCACTGATCACATGAACCGAGTGATCAGGGTCGACGATTCCANAAGTGAAATCCTCAAGCCACTGATCACATGAACCGAGTGATCAGGGTCGACGATTCCATTTTGCAGGACCCCCATGTCGCCAATGCAGTGAGTGAGACGCTGCATTTTGAGGCCGACATGGTGGCTCACAGGGGGAGATCAACGAACGTGTTGTTTCGCTCTATCATCCAGAATTCNTCAGAGAGGACTTGGTTCCTTCGCACGCCGAGGTGGGAACTTCGGGGAGAGATTCGTGGCCGGACTTTCAAATCCTACAATCTCTAAACGCCGAGGACGCCCTCAAGGTAGCCATGTCCAGCACGCCCTGCATTGATCTAGGGTTCCTAAGGCAGAGACAAGCCCTCGCTGCCGGGAGGGGACGAGGGTCGACCGGTGGGGCCCCATCTACAGGGACTAGCGCCACCCCATCCTCAAGAGTCGTTAGTCGGGGTCAAGTGCGTGACCGGGATCCTCAGGTAGAGGAGGAGAGGAGGATCAAACATAGGCACGATGGCCTTGGCAGGGGATCCAGGGCCCCCTCCGCTCAGCATCAAAGTGGGAGAGGCCGTGGGTTGCCCCTTGTTCCTCAGCAACAACAGCAACAGCAGCAACAATAGCAAAAACAGCAGCAACAGCAGCAGCGGCAACAGCAGACTCCTCCTCCCCTTCCGCCGACAGTGGAAGCCGCGAAGTGAAATCCTCAAGCCACTGATCACATGAACCGAGTGATCAGGGTCGACGATTCCATTTTGCAGGACCCCCATGTCGCCAATGCAGTGAGTGAGACGCTGCATTTTGAGGCCGACATGGTGGCTCACAGGGGGCGATCAACGAACGTGTTGTTTCGCTCTATCATCCAGAATTCCCTGGTGGTAAGTTTCATCTTTGTTTCAGTCTCTGTTTTTTTTTTTAGCCACTTTTCCTTTTAGTGACATGCCTTTTCCTTTGCAGGCCACCCAACAGATCTCCATAATAGCGGCGCGGTATCATGGGGCTAGGATGGACCTCCAGCGGGTCCGAGAGCAGAAGGAAGAAGCGGAGGGTGCCCTTGCTAGTGCCAAGGAGGACGTAGCCGCCAGGGATTCCACCCTCGTAGGGCAGGCTGCTCAAATTGAGCAACTCCTCAAGGATGCCGAGTTGGCTAAGGTCGGCACTGAAAAGCTTAGTGCTGTCCTTACCGACGCTGAGGGGAGGATCACAAAGCAGACACAGCGGCTCTCTACGGCGAAGGAGAGAGCTGTTGGCTCAGAGGAAAGTTGTCTGGCTCTGACCCAGGAGCTGGACAAGATCAGGGCCGAGGCACAGAATAGGAAGTCCAAGGAGCAACTCCGAGAAGAGTTTGCCGATGACGTGATCCCCTCTCTTGAAGAAAACAGCAAAGAATTCTTCAAGAAAGGGTGGGACGAGGCGCTCCAGTCTGCTGGAATCCCGTTAGACTCTCTGCTCTTCCAGATGCACAAGTACGTGCCCTCGACGGAGATGGAACGGGCCGAAGTAGAGATTGCTGTTGAGGGCGAGATTTCAACGCCGATGCAAGTTTCAGCGGATCTGCTTGAGGCGGTAATAGTGGATTTGTCTGACGAGGCTCTGCCGGACCAGGACCCGGACCATAATATTCCTCAGGGTCTCTCTGTTGCCGAAGTACCTCCCGCTATGCCTGCTCCCGAAGCTGCTCAACCTTTCTATGTCGATTCGCCCTCGGCGGATGTTTTGGAGATGCCCGGGGCAAGATGAAAAACTTTTTTTTGATTGTACTTTTTCTTTTTTGTAGCTCTTGGGGAGGCAAAGCCCCTCTTTTTGAAATAAAGCTCGAATACTTATACTTTTTGCGTACATTTTTTTTTTTGAACTGTATTCAGGGCCTTGCCCATTCAAGAGGCTTGCTCTTGTGTTTGCTTCGGGGGCAGGAGTTCTAGAACTCTGTCCCCAGGGCCTCGCCCTTCCAGGAGGCTTGCTCCTGTATTTGCTTCAGGGGCAGGAGTCCTTGAACTCTGTCCCCAGGGCCTTGCCCATCTAGGAGGCTTGCTCCTGTATTTGTTTCGGGGGCAGGAGTCCTTGAACTCTGTCCCCAGGGCCTTACCCTTGCAGGAGGCTTGCTCCTGTTTTTGCTTCGGGGACAGGAGTCCTTGAACTCTGTCCCCAGGGCCTTGCCCTTTATCTTTGTCGTTGGCAAGCACTTGAGGGAGAGAATACTTCAAAAGTAATACTTCTTTAGATTCATAACATTCCATGGTCGTATTACAAGTTTTCCACTCATGTCTTCTAATCTGTACGACCCGGCGCCCCCGATTGATATCACTTTGTAAGGCCCTTCCCAGTTAGGTCCCATTTTTCCCTCTGTTGGATCACGGGTATTGGCCGTTACCCTTCTGAGGACCAGATCGCCTATTCAGAATTCTCGCGCCTTGACCCTTCTGTTGTATAGTTGGGAAATCTTTTCCTGATACTTAGTTATCCTCAAGGCGGCTGCCTCCCTTCTTTCTTCCACTAGATCCAAATCCAATCCAAGTTGACGGTCATTCCCCCCTTCGTCGAAAGCTTGGGTCCTTATGGTCGGGAGCCCTACTTCGAGGGGTATGATTGCCTCCATTCCGTATGCCAGGGAGTATGGGGTTTCCCCTGTCGAGGACCGAGGGGTGGTCCTGTACACCCACAAAATGTTTAATAGTTCTTCCGCCCATTTTTCCTTGGCTTTCTCCAACCTCTTCTTGATCCCATTGATAATTGTCTTGTTGGAGGCCTCTGCCTGCCCGTTGGCTTGAGGATAGGCAGGGGTGGAGTAGAAATTACGGATCCCGAGTTGCTCACAGAAAGACTTGAAACGCCCGCCGGTGAATTGAGTCCCGTTATTCGACACCAGTGCCCGGGGAATCCCGAATCTGATGACTATGTTCTCCCAGACGAACTTTTTAGCATCTATGTCGCGGATGTGAGTCAACGGCTCCGCCTCAACCCACTTGGTGAAATAATCTGTGGCCACAATGAGGAACTTCCTGTTTCCAGGAGCCTTAGGCAGGGGCCCAACTAAATCGAGTCCCCACTAGGCGAATGGCCAAGGGCTGGTCAGGGGGTGCAAGTCCCCCGCGGGTTGCCTGATTGCAGGGGAGAACTTCTGACATTGGTCGCATTTTTGGACGTATGCGCGCGCATCCCTTTGCATTCGCGGCCACCAATACCCCTGAGACATGATGCGGTGTGCCATTGATCGCCCCCCAGAGTGCCCCCCGCATATTCCTTCGTGTACCTCATAGAGAAGGTCTTCCACCTGGTCTTCTTGGACGCATAACAAGTAAGGTCCTGAGAAAGACCTCCGATACAGCTTCTGATTCGGAGAGACCCAAAATCTCGGGGCTTTGAGTTTTATCTTCCTTGCCTCTTTTGAACACTCCGGGAGGTCTCCTGTTGTTAGGAACTTGAGAAAGAGATCAATCCAGCTGGGCGGCTTGTGTGCATCCTGGACGGCCATTGTCTCGGGAGCATGGTCTATGCAGGATGCGGAAAGATATTCTATGGTGATCCTGCGCGACTGAGAAGACTCCACTGCCGATGCTAGGCAAGCCAGGGCATCGGCATGCGTGTTCTTGTCTTGGGACACTTGTTTGATCTCGATCCTTCCAAATCTTCGAATTACAGCTGTCGCCTGGTGATGGTAAGCCTTCATCCTAGGGTCCCTTGTCTCAAACTCTCCGTTAACTTGGTTGACTACCAGCATGGAATCGTAATGCACGATCAAGTCCGTAACTCCAGTTGCCTCAGCTAATCGAAGTCCTGAGATGAGGGCCTCGTATTCAACTTCATTATTCGACGCTTTGAATCCCAGCCGAATGGCCTGCTTTGCGACAATCCCATCTGGAGAGATCAGCAAGATACCGATCCCAGACTCCTTACTATTTGACGAACTATCCACACACAAAAGTCATGGCGATCCTTCACAATTTGTTGGAGACGCTATGTCGGGAGGAGGCAGTCTTTCTAGAACGGGATGTTCCCCCGAAAACTCAACTATGAAGTCCGCCAATACCTGACCCTTTACTGCGGTTCGAGGTTTGAAATGAATGTCGTGCTCCCCTAGCTCCACTGCCCACTTGGAAATCCTTCCGGAGAGTTCCGCTTTCCTCAAAATGGCTTT
>CAUOFW020000792.1:1062037-1079961 GCA_963454935.2 Ilex paraguariensis
GATGAGGGGTGTCCTGACCTTGGTGAGGTCCTTGAGGCTAAGACCCATCTGTTTTAAAGTCTCGGAGTACATCACTTCCGAGGAACTTCCAGAGTCTATCAACACTCTTTTGACGTCGAATTTTCCTATCTTCAGGGTCAAGACGAGGACGTCGTTATGAGGAGTCACTACGTTTGTCAAGTCCGCGTCGGAGAACGTGATACTGGGCTCACCAGTCCTGGCCCTTTTACTGGGTGGTCCCCCCATCATCCTCGGCTACCTTCCTTGTAAAAGCTACCTTCTTGAGGTCGGACTCGAGTTCCTTAGACGTGGGGCGATCTAGGGGACATACATGGATGCAATCTATGACGTTGTCCGGCTCCTCGGTCGGGGCAAAGGTGTGTCTCTCCTCTGGCCTGGACTCTATGTATTCTTTCAAATATCCGTCTTGGACCAATCTTTCCAAGAACGATTTGTATGCCCTGCAACTTTCGGTGCGATGTCCGAAATCCCGATGATAGGAACACCTAACCTTCTGATCACGGGTGGAAGGATCGCTCTGCATCCTGGGCGGCCACTTGAAGAACGGCTCATGATTGATTTTATGGAGCAACTTGAAGATGGGTTCCTTGAACATAGTGTGAACTCCTTTGGACGAACCCCCTGGAGGGGGTAGTAATCCCTTTCGGGGAGTATCTTCCCGCTCCCTTTCCTTTCTCTTAGGTTGGAGGGTTCGGCCTTTGCTGCTTCCCATCTCGTCCTCGATCCTTGAGTATTTGTTTATCCGGACCATCAACTCACCCATATCGGAGGGAGTCTTCTTGGTCAGGGATCGGTACAGGTCTATGTCCCTCGCCAAGCCGAGCCTGAAAGACGCCGCTGCCATGACTTCCAAGCGGCCTTCTACCTCATTTACCTCTTCCAAGTATTGGATGGCATACTGGCAAAAGGTCTCGGATTCCCTACGTCTGAGCGTTAGCAATGATCCAACGTCTTTGGGCCGNACCATCAACTCGCCCATATCGGAGGGAGTCTTCTTGGTCAGGGATCGGTACAGGTCTGTGTCCCTCGCCAAGCCGAGCCTGAAAGACGCCGCTGCCATGACTTCCAAGCGGCCTTCTACCTCATTTACCTCTTCCAAATATTGGATGGCATACTGGCGAAAGGTCTCGGATTCCCTACGTCTGAGCGTTAGCAATGATCCAACGTCTTTGGGCCGCTTACTCCCTGTAATGAATCGAGCTAGGAACTGCCTCGTCAATTCCTTCCACGATCCAATACTGTTGGGGGGAAGCGCCTCGAACCACTTCATCGCAGAGTCCCCCAAGCTCATAGGAAACACTCGGCAGAGGAATCGTTGGTCCGAATGATAGAGAGACATCATCTGCTTGTATTGCCTGAGATGGGCTTCGGGATCGGACCGCCCGTCATAAGTTTTGAACCTCGACACGACAAATTTTCTTGAAACCTCCATCTCTCCGATCTCCCTGGTAAAAGGTGTTTGCATGACCTCGTCTTCGGCCTCATCTTGGNTTGCATTTCCCCTTCGGAACTCAATCATCTCCTCCTGTTCGGCTGCGGGCATCGCGGTCCTAACTAAGAAATATCTTTCTTCTTCTCCCTCCACCAAGGGCACNTTTTCTTGAAACCTCCATCTCTCCGATCTCCCTGGTAAAAGGTGTTTGCATGACCTCGTCTTCGGCCTCATCCTGGACAGCCTTACTCTTTCTCCTGGATTCCAACCGGGCTCTGAGATCAATTTTCTCCCTGACGGGNTTTTCTTGAAACCTCCATCTCTCCGATCTCCCTGGTAAAAGGTGTTTGCATGACCTCGTCTTCGGCCTCATCCTGGACAGCCTTACTCTTTCTCCTGGATTGCAACCGGGCTCTGAGATCAATTTCCTCTCTGACGGGATGTCTTCTGAAGTCTTTGAGTTCATCAATGGGCCCCCCATTTCCTGGGCGCCGTGTGGATAGGGTAGAATCCTCCTCGGACTCATCTCCCTTCCTCCATCTAGACAATCCTCGCCGGAGGTCGTCTAGGGCTAACGGTCTTGCATTCCTTGAATGGTCATTAGGAGGGCGTTCGTTTGTTCTCGGTCACTTTGGGGCCCTGGAGCTTTCTACCTTGTTGTTTAGATGATTCCTTAGATCCTTCGTTTCCGCCTCCCCAGCGGGGAGCCCATGAGAAAGGAATGAGTCCCTCGACCCTTCGCCGGAGGCGGCAAATTTGTTGAGCCGGCTTAGGACGTTCACATTGTCCTTTTTCAGCTGTCGTAATCTATCGCCAAACTTTTTCTCGATCACCTCGGCCAGCTAACGAGCCAGGGGGGCTGATCCTCCTGACCTGATTCCCATACTGGTTTGAGGGGTAACCCCTCTTGACTGAGTAGAGGCATTTTTATTCCCATCAGTGTGATCCCTCCCTCCATGGTGATAGGGAGCTTGTAATTCGAGACTTCTTTGGTTGGGANTGTAATTCGAGACTTCTTTGGTGGGGACCTTTCCCTTTTTGTCGAGTGTTCACCATGGTCACTGTTCTTTATAGAGAAAAAACTAGAAAAACTAGTCGATTCCCATAGACGGCACCAGATTGTGCGTGCTAGATTTCGCACAATATAAAAACAAGAACAGATCTCTCCCTTAGTGAACTCGAGTGAATTAGTGGAGTGGTCAACTACGCTGCTTGGAACAGTCTGTGAGATCCTGTGGTAACCTGGAACGGTAATAGGAGACCCTCGTGGATCAAAGGAACGATCCAGTAAGGCTGAAGAAAGGTTCCTGGAACAAAGAAGAACAACTTAGAAGGGCGCTGGAGTGTTTTCCGGTGTATCCCCTCCGACGATCAAGTCAGTCTTTGAGAGAGAGAGGNCTTAGAAGGGCGCTGGAGTGTTTTCCGGCGTATCCCCTCCGACGATCAAGTCAGTCTTTGAGAGAGAGAGGAAGAAGAAAACACTGAGTATGTATTGTAGCAAAGGTTTTTTGTTGCATACCATCTTGCCTTTTGCGAGGAGTATTTATACCTTAAAACTCATTATTGCTGTCAGTGTAGTCAGTACGTGATCATTAGGTACAGGCAGTGTACGCACTGATTCTGATGAGGAATGTCTTTTCTTTTAACTGCTCAGGATCCCGAGCAATCAATACTGTGTCATCGGGCTGCCGACTGTTCAATGAGCTCCTCTCGGGGAGGACGCAATAAATGCCCAGCCTTAGAAACATTTATTGTCTTTCACTTCTGAGCCTTACAGCATTGAATGCAGTCTCGTCAAAGGAATTGTGTAATTAAATGCTTGTTTTCCCAAGTCGCGTGTCAGCAAGGTCATGCGGTCTTTCTGTCTCTGATGTGACACAATATGCCACGCGTCCATTCCTCATTGGCTGTGGCCCCTGCCTTCTTGTACCTTCTGACACCAATTGTGTAAGACGAGGTCATGATAGCTAATCTAGCCTAACCTTTGCTGGAGCAGAGAACTTCATCCTGGATGAGAGGGGGGTACATCTCGGTACCGAGGAAGAGGTATATCTTGGAAACCAAGGAATAGGTATATCTTGAATCCGAGAGGGGAGGCCTAGCGACCGATGTACCAATCAGACCGAGGGTATGTGTCGGTACATAAAAGCGTACTGGATGCCAATCGATCCATGATAAGTACCTCGGGGTAGAGGGGACTTGTGACCCGATGGGTACGTGATCTCGATAACAAGGATCAGTGATACCGAGGACACGTGTCTTCATCTTGGAGTATTCCGGAACTGTCCCATCAACTGTACCGAGGACACGTGTCTTCATCTTGGAGTATTCCGGAAATGTCCCATCAGTAAGGATTTTAGGTTTTTAGAGCCAATCTATACTTCTCCATAGAGAAATTTCAGTTGTTTGGCCCCTTAATCCAAAGTTTTTAAGGACTCAATTAACCAGTTGTTGCATTGTTGCATCTCTTCGTTGATCTTTCAAACTGTAGGCTTGAATTTGTTGTGACACAAGCTAAATGCATGTTCTTTTTCTTGCCTTGTATTTGTTTACAATTGAACACAATAGCGAAAGAAGATTCATGTAGCCGCCCCAAAAATGTTGGGACAAAGTTTTGTTAAGTTGTATTTGTTCACATTTTTTCGTGTGTCCCCATTGGAACCTATCTTTCTCTTTATTCCACAGTATACAACTGTTCCATTTCTTACAAACTTTTTTTTAAAATCTTATCTGTACATATATATTCAAGATAAGGTAAATTTCCAACAAAAGAACAGCAAAATCCATCGAAGTACATGCATGCTTAGAACTTCTTGGATTTCTTCTCTTTCACAGGCCCTCTTGGAATCTTTTCAAGAACTTTTGTATCTACCTTCTTGTACACTTTCCTCACCCTTCTAGTTACTCTGCCAGCAAGATAATCAACTTCTTCCTCATATCGTTCGTACAAGAATGGTAAAGTTTCCATGCAGAGAAGGCCTGATGCACATTCAAAAAATAAAATCAGTTAGCCAATGGAAAAATTACTATATGAAATGTAAGACAGCAGCATGATCTTACCGAAAAACAGAAGATTCAAGGAACTGATATAGTTCCCGATCATCGACAGAATTGAGAAGGAAATAATGGCCTGTACATTAAAACAGAGGATTTTACATTATCAAACTTGTGGGTGAAAATTGTAATTCATAGAGGATGAGTATAGTTGATGCAGATACCAGAAAGAAGTTTTTTGGATCATTTCCGCATGCAATGTAGAGGAACTTTGAGAGGAACTCGTTTAATTTTGCATGGAAGGTTGACACAGCTTCTTTGAAAGTGGACTCACGTAAAATAGTGTTTGGAATGTCAGGAGGAGTCCTGCAGATATTAGCAGTTGCCAAACCAGAGACTTCAAAGTTATAAAGCGCCAAAGAGAAAAACACTAATACAAATTATCAGAAAATTTAGGTCAAACGATAAATTATATAATATCCGTAAAAAAGTTGAGATCTAGGGCTGTCCAGTCTCTGGATAGTCACCAAACTTGCAGATAGATTTAGAAGTTCAGTAAAGGAAAACAACTATACAAGTCAGAAAACCTTATTGATTGGTTTGGAGATGGGTAGTGTATTAATCTGCTAGTAACATTCTTCTTCTGCATTTAAAACTTTCCTTGGATTGGTTGATCTTTTAATAGGTCCTAGTGAGCTTCCAATTGTGTCATCTGGACCATCAAATATCTAATTTGATTGAAATGGTTCAATTTTGAACTTCTATCAAGGATAATATTACCGGAAAATACTATTTTTTAAAGCAACTTACATATTTTGAAGTCGAAGTTACAATTGGTTGAAATAAATCAGTTGATTATGAAATGTTGTGATCGATCAAAAACAACCCCTATTAGTTGTAACTTCATTGTGTAACTTGACCCTAAAAATTGTAATTTTACCCGTAAAAGGTGTAATTTTCATAATCGATCTAAACATTTTATGATCGCTCATGTTTTTCACAATTTTTACTTTTACCTTAAAAAATTATAATTTAACTTTAAAAAGTTAATAAATTTTGGTACAATACCAAGGTACCGATTTCAGTATCATAACATTTCCCTCTTTCTAAATAATAAAATAGCAACAATTGTGCTCCTTTTGGTGATGACAATCACATGACCAATTCTGTTACTTATTAGGACGAGAGTTAACGATTGGACCACATAAAAATAAATTGAACATTTTAGGCACCAAAATAACACAATTGAAAGTTGATCAACCAAAATAAAACTGAGTGTATACTTCGAGAACCACTGGTATATTTTACCCCTAATATCAGTGTCACATACAATGGAGAGTAAGTTCTTGAATGAAGAAAGAAGTTACCATTTGAAAATATCAGCCCCTGCAGACCAAATAAAGATAAGCAGCATTGTGGTGATGAAGATGTGACACAGGAGGGTCACCATATTATATTCCACAACCTCAAAAAGAAACCATATCACTGAAATCCCAGTTAGAAGTGTAGCTGATACCCTTTTGTCTCTCCATAACAACACATCTGCCACTGTAAATTCAATCTAAAAGTATCAGTATAGCCACAGGTATGTTAAACAGCAGCTCAATGATGAAAGTAGTGTTTGAAAAAGATAAAAGCAAGTGGTTGTAAACCATGGATGCTTCTATCTTAGTGATGATCATGGAGGCTTCAGTGATTTCAAGTAGTACATAACATAGGTATAAAACAGCTAAAAAATTGTATTTTTTTTCTTTTTCGGCTGTTTTTCCACTAGGAAGCTTCGTACTTGAAAAAGCAAAAATTGTAAAAAAATTCAACCAAACCCATTATCTATAATCTCCCTACTAACTAAAATTCCACTCGACCCAAATACTAGCGATATTGAATTAAAAGCACGTTAGTTCTATAAGGACTCATGCAATACTATATCAATAAATGAACACACAAACAGATCAAACATTTTCTTCATACAATACTATTTAAACATGTTTTTTTGGTTGTGCCAAAATGGGATTGTTTATGTTTGACACCACTTTAATCCATTTACTATTCGTATTAGCATGTCAAGCTTTTTCCAGGCTCGTCTTGATGATTAATCAATCTTAATCTAAGAACCTCGTGTAGGGTATCTGTCAGTTATCGAAAATGACCACCCTACGGCCTATCTGGATTTCGCATATTACACATAAAACAAGGCATAAACACTAGTCAGTTCCCAAATTAACATGATAAAAAACAGCCTTTTACTGTTGGCCATGACTCAGTTTGTTTTTTAACAGTCATGACTCAGTTGAATCACCATGCAAATAAGATGCAAAAGCGATTGCATATAGAAACTGTTCATCCTCTCTGCCTGAATGAAGCACTGACTGAGCCCCTATTTAAACTATAGACAGCATCACACTATATGGTAAAATCTGCATATTTTTGTCTTGGGTCTGAGTTAATGTGCATAGTACCTTTGCCTCCTCCAAGTACATCGTGTATTGGCCGTTCGCGGCCAAACAGCTTTTCGACTGGGGCTCTTTCATCCTCGGAGTCGGTTTCAAAAGTCGGCATCGTAGACTAGTGAAGATATATTTGTGCAGCTGAATTAGAAGATTGACAGTTATATAGCCAGATTGGTTCTATGCTTGGTAGCTAAGAAAGTTTCACTGGATGAAGAAAGGAATGCCTTATGCCTGCCTTCTCAATTTCAAGGTTGCTTTATATTCCCGCCACCACTAAAGTTGGTTTACAGAAAATACAATATGGCAACTCCCAAGGGTAAAAATTTTATCCTCGTGGATACTTTCAGTTTCAGTTAGCTTGTAAACAAACATATTTGAGAAAAATTATTTCAAATTAAAATGGAAATAGAAAAATATTTTGAAAAGGCTGACTCCAGTTTGCATATATTTCCCCTGAAATTAGTACTAAGTTGGGGTCCAGGATATAGGACAGAATTCTTTCCCTTCAGAGAAGATTAAGAACTAAAGTCAGGAACACAAGAGTTTTGCTACATAGTATAAGGCATTACATTATGGTAACCCAAAATTTTTTTGGTACTATATCGAAAAATAATTATTAGATGTAAATCTTAGTTTGATTTATTTGTAGTCACTAGTTGGTGTACATGAGCATTATACGTGTAAAATTTGAGTAATAAATTTTAATTTTCTTTTGTAAAGACTATAAAATATTATCAACCATTTGTACCAAATTTGTTTTTACAAAGAAATGTCTCGACTCTTTTTTCATTATTTAAGATAGTGTTAGAACGGTTATTTAGGTTGTGTTTGGTAACACAATGTTTTTTGTTTTTTTTTTTCACATTTTTTGGAAAAATAAAAAAATAAAAAAGTGTTTAGTGAATGTTTTAATTTTTTTTGCTGCTCCGTTTTAAAAACAAGGACAAAATATGAAAATATTCAAAATCATGTTTTTGAAAACATCCAAAAAAACAAAACAGGCGGAAAGCTCCCAAACCCAATTAAATGGGATTTCGACTTCAAACACCTTAACAGCAAAAAATATATATTTTTTCCTTACCATAAAAAAGCCCATGAACAACGAAATGAACGCTTGGTCTAGTGGTTTTCTGTTTCAAAACATATTTTTTGTTTTAGTTTTTAAATTTCTTAAAACAAGAACTATATCCTAACACGTTTTCTGTTTCAACTTTTAACCATAGAAAAAAATAAAAATTAATTATATTTTTTTGAAAGCATGAAAACAAAAACATTACCAAACACAACCTTAGTGTCCATTGATGAGTCAGGTTGTTTACGTTTTCTATTGAAGTTTCGGGATTTTGATTGCGAAACATTGATTGAAATATTTTAAAACAAATTCCATTTTTTTTTTTACCAAAAAGAACCTATATTTTAAGGCTTCCTAACTACAGATAGTTGTGGCATATACTTCCCCTCAAACCAGTACTAAGTTGGGGTTCCGAACATAGGAAAGAATTCTTTCCTTTGGGGGAAGAGTAAGAACTAAAGTTAGGGACAAAATAAAATCATTACTCAGGGCCAGCCTAATGGCAATGCCATTGAGCCAACAACTTAGGGCCCAATCTCAAAGGCCCCATAATTTGTATAAAATAGGGAAATTTGGAAGCCGTTATAAAATTTTGCACTTAATTAAGCTAAATTACATTAAGAAAACTTAGTTGAGCTAAATTACATTAAGAAAACTTGGTTGACCCTAAATGCATTTTTCTTTTTGAAAAAAGACTAAAATGTTATTTTGTATTCCATTATTCTATCTCTTCATTATTCTCTCTCTCCATTACTCTCTCATTATCGCTTTCCTCTTTTATCTCTATTTATCTCTCTCTCTGACATTGATAATTGATATATTTTTTAAATATGTAAATATTTGATTTAATTTTTTCATCCCTCTCCCCTATTTTCTTTCACCATTGCTTTTTCTTTTCTTATTCTTGCTCTCCTTATATCAATATTACAACAACACAATTATATCAATCAGTTACACTAATTAGTTACAATTACCCTATAATACACCAAACAATTATTCATGTGTTCTAATAAATCAAACAGTTACACTAAATAATTGCATGAAATTACAGCACCAATCCAATTTATTATTCATTTTTTTACATAAATCAAAGAGTTACACCATTTAGTATCACGACATAGTCACACCAATTATATACATCAAATTAGGTTTATCATTAAACAAAAGACTTTATGATTATACCAAATTTGGTGAATATAATTGGTGTAACCATTTTGTGATACTAAATAGTGTAACTATTTTATTTATGTAAACAACTGAATGATAAATTGGGTTGGTGTCATAATTTATTGTAATTGTTTAGTGTAACTGCTTAGTTTATTAAAATACATGAGTAACTATTTTTATATTATAAGACAATTATAACTGATTGGTGTAACTAATGAGTGTAACTGTGTTGTTGTAACGTTGATATAAAGAAATGGAGAAAAAAATAAGAAGAGAGAGTAATAGTGAGAGAAAATAGGGGGGACAGAGTGAGAGAGAGAGAGAGAGAAAATGGGGGAAAGAGAAATAAAAAAATTAAATTAAATCTTTACATATTTGGAAAGAAAATAAATTATCAATGGGACACAGAGAAAAAATAGGGGAGAGATATGGACAGTAACAAAGAGAGATGGAGAGAAAATAGGGGAGAGAAATGATAGGGTGGAGGGAGATGGAGATAATAAAAATTATACATAATTTAAGGAATGGTAAGTAAGTAAAAAATTTAAATGTCATTTGAATTTTATACCTAATCACAAGATGTTTTATTAAAATTAAAGTTCATAGAATAAAATATTTATTCATACACTGCTTTTCAAATAAGTCTATAAAAATGTACTCACACCCAAAAAACTCTATAAAATAGCACATATAATTTGGTTCAATAAGAAAAAAAATCCCCCAAAAAAGATAAACGGCCAAACTAAATTATAAAATATAATTGATGACATAACCTCTCTCTTCATTAATGCAGTACCAACTATTACAAAAAAATCTCTCTCTCTCTCTCTCTCCATTTAAAAGGCCATGAACAGCAGAAAAATCAACACTTGGTCTATTGGTTTTTTGTTTTAGTTTTAAAATTTCTTAAAATAACTATTGTATCCAAACACATTTTTTATTTCAACTTTTAACCATAAAAAAAATTAAAAATTATTCAATTTTTTTTTTTGAAAACATAAAAACAAAAATGTTACAAAACGTGTCCTTAGTGTCCACTTATGAGTCAAGTGGTTTATGTTTTCTATTGTTTACACAAAACCAACAAATAGTTCAATTTAAAGTGGAAATAGAANATTAAAAATTATTCAATTTTTTTTTTTGAAAACATAAAAACAAAAATGTTACAAAACGCGTCCTTAGTGTCCACTTATGAGTCAAGTGGTTTATGTTTTCTATTGTTTACACAAAACCAACAAATAGTTCAATTTAAAGTGGAAATAGAAATATATTTTAAAAACACAAAAAAAAGTTTCGGGATTTTGATTGCTAAACATTGATTGAAATATTTTAAAACAAATTCCAATTTTTAAAATATTTCTCCTGCAATAAGTACTAAGTTGGGGTCAAGGATATAGGACATAATTCTTTCCCTTTGGAGAAGATTAAGAACTAAAGTCAGGGACACAAGAGCTTTGCTACATAGTATAAGGGATTACATTATGGTAACCAAAAAAATTTTGGGTACTATATTGAAAAATAATTATTGGATGTAAATGTTAGTTTGATTTATTTGTGGTCACTAGTTGGTGTACATAAGCATTACACGTGTAGAATTTGAATAATAAATTTTAATATTCTTTTGTAAAGACTATAACATATTATCAACCATTTGTACCAAATTTGTGCTTATAGACAAATTTCTCGACTCTTTTTTGCATTAATTAAGATAATATTATAAAGGTTATTTAGGTTGTGTTTGGTAACACGATGTTTTTTGTTTTTTTCACATTTTTGGAAAAATAAAAAGATAAAAAAGTGTTTAGTGAATGTTTTCATTTCTTTTTGCTGCTCCATTTTGAAAACAATGACAAAATATGGAAATATTCAAAATGATGTTTTTAAAAATATCCAAAAAACAAAACAGGCGAAAGGCTCCCAAACCCAATTAAACGGGATTTCGACTTCAAACACCTTAACAGCAAAAAATATATATTTTTTCCTTAGCATATAAAAGGCCATGAACAGCAGCAAAATCAACGCTTGGTCTACTGGTTTTGTAATGCCCTAAAAATCACCTTGGACAGCATTACAATTTAAAATCATTCATATCATGAGAGCACTAATATAATCTATAAATAAATGGGACTTCATTCATCCTCCATAAAATATTTACAACATTACCCAAATTGATATGCCCAACGTGGCATTTACATCCCAAAAATTTAACTATCATAATGTAACGGAATTACAAAAGAAGACTAGACTTCAAAATATTTAAAAAAATGAATTTTCGAGTCTAGAACAAAAAGGTAAAGTCGCTTTAGGCGCCCACCTCGGGATCCATGTTCCCTTCTGTAGGAGTCTCCCAATTTGTCGGTTCATCCACTCCCAACTCCTCCTCTAAGACATAATCTGAAAAATATTATTTGTAGGGGGTGAACACTAAGCTCTGTAGCAACATTTCTCTCATACTCAAACAAAGTTTAGAAAAATTATATAAAAATGATTGGTCACCCTTTACAAATAGCATATATGAATTTTGAAATAAAATAGGGACAATTAAACAGATCTCAAGTTTAAGCAACAACGGTAATTTAATGCATAAGTGAAACCAATTACAACTAATAATCCAT
Organism: Ilex paraguariensis; assembly: GCA_963454935.2. Classification (NCBI taxonomy): domain Eukaryota; kingdom Viridiplantae; phylum Streptophyta; class Magnoliopsida; order Aquifoliales; family Aquifoliaceae; genus Ilex; species Ilex paraguariensis. The sequence continues at coordinate 1,073,789 of CAUOFW020000792.1, forward strand.
TCCACCATAAATCGTTTCTCTCAAGTTCTTGCGGAATCCCATACTTCCCAAAATTCTTGTAGAAACCATTCCTGGTACAATGAACAATAACCCACCACTATAATATACGACTAATAATTCATTNGCCCACCTCGGGATCCATGTTCCCTTCTGTAGGAGTCTCCCAATTTGTCGGTTCATCCACTCTCAACTCCTCCTCTAAGACATAATCTGAAAAATATTATTTGTAGGGGGTGAGCACTAAGCTCTGTAGCAACATTTCTCTCATACTCGAACAAAGTTTAGAAAAATTATATAAAAATGATTGGTCACCTTTTACAAATAGCATATATGAATTTTGAAATAAAATAGGGACAATTAAACAGATCTCAAGTTTAAGCAACAACGGTAATTTAATGCATAAGTGAAACCAATTACAACTAATAATCCATTCCACCATAAATCGTTTCTCTCAAGTTCTTGCGGAATCCCATACTTCCCAAAATTCTTGTAGAAACCATTCCTGGTACAATGAACAATAACCCACCACTATAATATACGACTAATAATTCATTCCACCATAAACCGTTTCTCCCAAGTTCTTGCGGAATCTCATACTTCCCAAAATTCTTGTAGAAACAATTTCTGGTACAATGAACAATAACTCATCATTGTATTCGTATCTCTGGTATGAAGTAAGACCTCGCATGAATACCATCGAAAATATCATGGCCCACGTACAACCCACACAAATCCTTTTTCCAAGATACCTCGTAAGCGATAATGGTTTAGTCATCGCAAGACACTAACCCCATTACGAGTAGTAGAAAAAGTTCATACCCGCACGGAGTAAGAAGGCGTCTACCCACTCCATGATACCCGGTCAATAGAAGCCCATGTTTATCCAACAATCACACAAGAGATACAATACCAACAATTTCCTCAAATAACCAACAATTCTATAAATCCCCAATTTTACATGTAGTATTTCAATAGAACAATTGAAGANATCATCGCAAGACACTAACCCCATTACGAGTAGTAGAAAAAGTTCATACCCACACGGAGTAAGAAGGCGTCTACCCACTCCATGATACCCGGTCAATATAAGCCCATGTTTATCCAACAATCACACAAGAGATACAATACCAACAATTTCCTCAAATAACCAACAATTCTATAAATCCCCAATTTTACATGTAGTATTTCAATAGAACAATTGAAGAAAATTCAAGAGATCATCATCAATATTATTTTGATACACAACACAAAGCACTAAAGTTTTTGAAACTAAATTTAAGTGAATGTAGAGGGAGAAACTCATATTTTCCCAAAAACTAGGGTTTTAAAGCAAGAGCAAGAGATTTAATGGGTATTCAACCCTAATTTTGTGTAAAACATGATAATAATTGCAAGAAGACCAAGAAAAGATGATTTCATAGCATATATATAAGATTTAGAGTCAAAGAATGTAACACCCCGCATTTTCTTTTATATATGTATATAGACATATAGTAAATAATTGTTGTAAAAATGGGGATATGTGTAGTGATGTGTGTTTGAATTTGGTAGAATGAAAAAGGGATGAACAGTGCACTGGCTGTAACATCAAGCTCGATTTCGACCTTGATGCAGTCCATATCGCTCAAAACTTAAAACATGAAATTTGTAGAGCTCTCTCTTAGGATTCCATATCACCTTGAATCATCTCAATCGGAACTAGGAGGAAGGAGTTATGTCCATATTACGAAGTAGTGTCTACACTGTCCAAAAATCTGTCCGGCAGACTACCTTTCGCTAATTTCATCATAACTCTTTATTGGAAAGTCCGAATTGTGTACCGTTATTTTTGTTAGAACCCTAACTCGTATATCTTTCCAACCATATAGGTTACACCTCCTAGAAATACCTGAGTCAAATCAGTTTATTCTATGAAGTTGACCAAAAATCTGCACAATGGTGCTCCTTGGATAGTAAAGGGTTGTGCTTTCTTATTAGACCTTGAAGGTGTAAAACCCCATATGTTTACATTAATATATTAATGTACTTGTTTAGTGATTCTTCTATATGTAATGACTTAAGAATAAACCATATATATATTAAAATCGTAAGGATATCACCTATAGTAGTTCGAAGGAATAAAATAGAAATTTTAATGTTCCAAGTGTGAATTTATTTTAGTTTTGAAATAAATCATAAAAAGCAATGTTTTTAGGTTAAAATAACATTAAAAATGAATCCGGAACGTCGAAAAACCTTAGGGTAGTCGTATGGATCAAATTGGAGATTTCTAGTGGCAAAACTGTAATTTTGGAAAAAAACTCAAAATTCAGCCATGAACAGTGATTTGTCGCGGACTGCTGTGTTTAAAACACAGAATCCAGCCAATTTCTTCCATTTTTTCTCACATCTCTCACCCCCAAACCCCTTAGCACCCTTGGGGAAGATAGAGGAAAGGAGGAAAGGGAGAAAGGAGGTCATTAGAGCTTGGGTTTTTGGTTTGAAACTTTGATTCAAGGTAGGGGTTTTTTTCTCTTTCTCTTACATTGAGACTAGGGCTATGTATACATATAGGTTTTTTTTTTTTTTCTAAATCTTAGATGTATGTTAGGAAACCTTTGATTCTTGATGTCTATGCAAATATTATCATGTTCTAAACAATGTTATGGTTGGGTAACTACTTTCTCTTGTTTTTGCTCTCAACCCTAACTTTTGAGAAATATGGATTTTTCTCTCTATAGTCACTCAATCTTGGCTTTGAAAACTTTAGTGGTTTGTGTTGAGTAATAAATGATGTTGTGGTGATCTCTTGTATTTTCCTAATTGTTTATTGAAATTGCCTCATAATGGATTTGTGGATCTTTGGAAATTTGCTTGTAAATTGGAGATTTATGGAATCCTTGGTTATGTGTGACGATTGTTGGGATGATGTGATCTTGTATGGTTGTTGGAATGAACATGGATGAGAGGTTCCTTGTAAGGATGCTCATTCCATCTCAAGAGGTTCCTTGTAAGGATGCTTGAGAAACCAAATCTTGAGGGTGAGAGGTTCCTTGTAAGGATGCTCACACCAAAAGAGGACAGTATGTGATTTTCTCAAGAGGTTCCTTGTAAGGATGCTTGAGAAACCAAATCTTGAGGGTGAGAGGTTCCTTGTAAGGATGCTCCCGTTAGAGAGGACAATATGATATCATGTGTGGGAAATGATTTATATTTTGGTAATGGATGTTTATTAGCACTTAGTTGAAATTGCTCCTTTCTATTACTATTGTTACTTAAACTTGAGATTCGTGCCAAAGGAAATATAATAATCGATGGTGGAATAAGCGTTCCTTTTTGTATTATGGTGTTACTATTGCATTTCCCACAAGAGCTTGTGGAGGTATGGGACTCTACAAGAACTTGTTGGAAATGGTTATGGTTGCTCATTGTGACTTGGGTTTACTGTTCATTTAAATTATTGCGAATGTTTAAACTTGAGATCTGTTTCAAATGTCACGGTTTTACTTCAAATGTTATATGATATTTTGGAAAATAAGACCGAACTGTTTTACTTGTTTTCTAAACCTTGTATGAGTATGGAAGGAATGTTGCTACAGAGCTTAGTGCTCATCCCCTACAAATAATATCTTTTCAGATTTCGTCTATGAGGAGGAGTTACAAGTAGATGAACCAGTGCATGGGGAAGCTCCCCTAGAGGGGAACGGGGGTCCTGAACTGGATGCCTAGAGTTATATTTCTTTTGTACTAGACTAGAGAGTTTATTTTGAAATCATGTAAAGTCTAGTATTTTGTTATTTCACTGCAAGTGTAATTTAATTCTTTTGGGAATATATTTGTCATACTTGGCCTATTCTTTTGGGATGGCATTGTGGATATGACATATGATGAATGAAAGTTTATTTTATGATGGATAAATAGACCCGGTGTGGTCAATAGTTATGCATATGTGGACCCGGTGTGGTCAATTGTAATATAATTGTACAGGTTGTGTTTTGGGTAAAGCTCCCCGTACAAAGGAGACTCTGCCCAAATTTTGTTAAAATATGAATGGTTGATGAATGAACTTTCGTCGTGATGAATTTACGTAATGCTCTCATGGGGTGAATGGTTTTTAGAATGTAATGTCACCCAAGGGGGTTTTTGGGGCGTTACAAATTTGGTATCAGAGCTTAGGCTTTAGGTCTTACATGGGAGCTGTAGGTTATGGATTACCACTAGAAAGGCAGGATTAGGTTGAACAAAATTGTTGATCTATGTTTTATATAAATCTTAGGCTTTAAATTAAAGCAATAATTAGGATGTCTTGTACCTCAATGAAATTAAATTGTGAATTGATGTGCAGGATGGATGGAGGACGAGGACAAGGACGTGGACGTGGGCGTGGTCGTGGAGGTCAAGAAAATCCACCACCACCACCACCTCCCGATGCCATGAATGGCATCTATCAATGCTTGAAGGAGCTCACCACTTTGGTACAAAACCAGAATGGGAACAACAACCATAATGGTGGAGCTCAACCACTAGCGCAAGTACCCGGAATTGGAAATGGAGATCGAAGGATGGTGGTTCTTCGAGAATTTCTGAGACAACATCCACCCACCTTCCAAGGGAGCTCTAACCCTTTGGATGCGGACAAGTGGATATGCAGAGTGAAGAAGGTATGTGATGGCATGGGAGTTGCCGAAGATTTGAGGTTTGGCTTGGCGACCTATTTGTTAGAGGGGGAGGCCGACCATTGGTGGGATTCGGTCAAGAGACGGAGGAACACTGATGCACTCACTTGGGAGGAGTTCGACCAAATATTTCAGGACAAGTACTTTCCTGAATCAGTCAGAGATCGAATGAAGGCTGACTTTCTTGCTCTACGACAGGGTAGCACGACGGTGGCCGAGTACGAAAGGAGGTTTGACGAGCTCTCCCGTTATGCTACAGGATTTATATCTACGGAGGCCGACAGGGCTAAGCGATTTGAGCAGGGACTGAGGCCGGTCATCCGGGAGAAGTTGGTGGCTCTCAAGATTAGGGAGTATGGGGACTTGGTGGACAGAGCTGCACTGGTAGAGAGAGACATAGAGGATAGCCAGCGACGACAGGGCTTCTTGAGAGGAGGTCCAATCCGGACGGGTGCTACCACTAGTGGGGCACAGAGACCGACACCATACCGTCGCCCAGACCCAACAGGTGGACAGCGACTTTTGACAGCCCGAGGAGAGGGAGACACTCAGACTAGAGCTGGTATTATCCCACGATCTTGCTTTGCATGCGGAGGTGTGGGACATATTCGGATGCATTGCCCAGTTTTTCCACCTCAAGGGCCTATCCAGACCGCAAGACAAGTACCAGCAGCCCAACCACCACCACCGAGGCCTGCACCGCATCGACCGATACAAACTCAAGCCCCCGGCGGCACCAACCAAGGGCGAGTATTTGCTTTGACTCAGCCGGAGGAGGACATTGCCAATGCCGTTGTGGAAGGTATCATTCTTCTCTACAATTCCTGGGCCCGAATCTTATTTGATCCCGGTGCTACTCATTCTTTTATACGTACTGCATATGCTATGAATTTGGGATTGGGTTTCGAGAAGTTAGAACATGCTTTGACTGTTGACTTGCCTACGGGAGAACAATTGGGTACTAGCCGAGTCTGCAAGGGTTGTGTGCTTCGTATTGGGGAGCACGAATTGATTGTGGATTTAATTGCTTTAGAGATGAAGGGGTATGACGTGATTTTTGGGATGAACTTGTTATCCACTTTTCGTGCGGTACTGGATTGTTTCCGCAAGCGGATTACATTTCAATTGCCGGGAGGAGTAATTTTCAGTTTTGTGAATAACCGAGATTCTTTCCATCCATTTCCTACTACGGGTAGTAGATTCTTAAAAGCGAAAGCGGGAAGTCATTTGAGTTTCTTAGCTAGCTTGATGGGAGATAACATGGATAAACTCCATACGGATGTGGTGTTAATTGTATCGGAGTTTTCGGATGTTTTTCCTGAGGAATTACCTGGATTACCGCCACATAGGGAAATTGAGTTCAAGATCGATCTCTATCAGGGAATCGAACCCATATCCATTGCTTCCTTCCGGATGGCACCTTTGGAGTTGAAGGAGCTAAGGAAGCAGTTGGATCAATTGTTGGCGATTGGGTTTATCCGTCTAAGCACTTCACCTTGGGGAGCCCCGGTCCTCTTT
>CAUOFW020000792.1:1080793-1105934 GCA_963454935.2 Ilex paraguariensis
GTGTGCCAGCAGGTGAAGATTGAGCATCAAAGGCCAGGAGGAGTCCTACAGTCTTTGCCTATTCCAGAGTGGAAGTGGGATCACATCACCATGGACTTCGTGTCGGGTTTACCACGGACGTCGCGCAGGCATAATGCAGTGTGGGTCATTGTGGATAGACTCACCAAGTCCGCTCATTTCTTGGGTATGAAGACCACAGACTCATTAGAGACGTTGAGCAAGCTCTATATCTGTGAGATTGTTAGGTTGCACGGAGTTCCGCTCTCCATTGTGTCGGATCGTGATTCTCGGTTTGTGGCGCGATTTTGGCAAAGTCTACAACAAGCTATGGGGACAGAGTTACATTTCAGCACAGCCTTTCATCCCCAAACGGATGGCCAATCCGAGAGGGTGATACAAATCGTGGAAGACATGTTACGAGCTTGCGCGTTGGACTTCAAGGGAAGTTGGAGTGACCATTTACCGTTGGTGGAATTTGCATACAACAACAGCTATCAGACCAGTATTGGAATGGCACCCTATGAGGCCTTGTATAGAAGACCATGTAGATCCCCGATGTGTTGGTTAGAAGCAAGCGAGAGTAGTTTGTTTGGGCCAGAAATTGTTCGAGAGACTAAAGAGAAAATTCAACTCATCCGGGAGAGACTACGCACAGCACAGAGTAGACAGAAAAGCTACGCGGATCAAAGACGAAGACCATTAGAATTCAAAGAGGGGGACTATGTGTTTCTCAAAGTGTCGCCCCAGAAAGGAGTATTTAGATTCGGCAAGAAGGGAAAGTTAGCGCCAAGGTATACCGGGCCATTTGAAGTGATCAAAGTGGTGGGCAAGGCGGCATATCAGTTGCGGTTACCAGCTCAGTTATCGGGAGTACACGACGTATTCCATGTGTCCATGTTGAGGAAGTGTAAATCGGATGCAACGCCGGTTGTAGACTTAGAAGATATTGAAATTCAAGATGGAGCAACCTATGAAGAACAACCAGTGAAGATTCTCGACGCCAAGGAGAAAGTGCTTCGCAACAAAGTCATCAAATTGGTGAAAGTCTTGTGGCAACACCATGGAGTGGAAGAAGCTACATGGGAACCGGAGCTAGAAATGCGAGAGAAGTACCCACATTTGTTCGCTACTTGAGGTAAGTTTCGAGGACGAAACTTTCTTTAAGGGGGGTGTATTGTAACACCCCGCATTTTCTTTTATATATGTATATAGATATATAGTAAATAATTGTTGTAAAAATGGGGATATGTGTAGTGATGTGTGTTTGAATTTGGTAGAATGAAAAAGGGATGAACAGTGCACTGGCTGTAACATCAAGCTCGATTTCGACCTTGATGCAGTCCATATCTCTCAAAACTTAAAACATGAAATTTGTAGAGCTCTCTCTTAGGATTCCATATCACCTTGAATCATCTCAATCGGAACTAGGAGGAAGGAGTTATGTCCATATTACGAAGTAGTGTCTACACTGTCCAAAAATCTGTCCGGCAGACTACCTTTCGCTAATTTCATCATAACTCTTTATTGGAAAGTCCGAATTGTGTACCGTTATTTTTGTTAGAACCCTAACTCGTATATCTTTCCAACCATATAGGTTACACCTCCTAGAAATACCTGAGTCAAATCAGTTTATTCTATGAAGTTGACCAAAAATCTGCACTATGGTGCTCCTTGGATAGTAAAGGGTTGTGCTTTCTTATTAGACCTTGAAGGTGTAAAACCCCATATGTTTACATTAATATATTAATGTACTTGTTTAGTGATTCTTCTATATGTAATGACTTAAGAATAAACCATATATATATTAAAATCGTAAGGATATCACCTATAGTAGTTCGAAGGAATAAAATAGAAATTTTAATGTTCCAAGTGTGAATTTATTTTAGTTTTGAAATAAATCATAAAAAGCAATGTTTTTAGGTTAAAATAACATTAAAAATGAATCCGGAACGTCGAAAAACCTTAGGGTAGTCGTATGGATCAAATTGGAGATTTCTAGTGGCAAAACTGTAATTTTGAAAAAAACTCAAAATTTAGCCATGAACAGTGAATTGCGCGGACTGCTGTGTTTAAAACACAGAATCCAGCCAATTTCTTCCATTTTTTCTCACATCTCTCACCCCCAAACCCCTTAGCACCCTTGGGGAAGATAGAGGAAAGGAGGAAAGGGAGAAAGGAGGTCATTAGAGCTTGGGTTTTTGGTTTGAAACTTTGATTCAAGGTAGGGGTTTTTCTTCCATGCTTGTCCATTGAGGCTAAGGCTAAAATATATATATGTTTTGACTCATACTTGTATGTATTTGCTAGGAATTCCTTGTTTCTTGGTTTTCTTGCAATTATGGCATGTCTTAAACAAAGTTAGGATTGATTACCCATGAAACTTCTTTTATAGCTTTAAAACCCTAGTTTTTGGGGAAATATGGAATTCTCTTTCTACATTTGCTCAAGCTTGGTTTTGAGAACTTTAGTGCTTTGTGTGAGTAATGAAAATGATGTGGTGGTGATCTCTTGTATTTTTCTTAATTGGTTATTTGGATTGTCGCATGATAAAATTTGGGGATTTTGATAATGGTTGCTTGTTGAGGGAAATTTGTGGATTTTATCTTGTATGTGATTGTTGGTATGAAAAGAGGATAATTATGAACCGAGGTTACTCGTAAGTATGCGGTTAAGTGTGGAATACTTGAAGGGGGGTAGAGGTTACTTGTAAGTATGCTACCTACCAAAAGAGGATATTTATGAACCGAGGTTACTTGTAAGTATGCGGTTATGTGTGGGAGACTTCAAGGGGGGTAGAGGTTACTTGTAAGTATGCTACCTACCTAAAAGGACATCTAACGACCGTGGTTACTTGTAAGTATGCGGTTATGGGAAACAAAGACTTGAAGGGGGTGGAGTTTACTTTTAAGTATGCCACCTGCCAAAGGAAATATAATAATCGATGGTGGAATAAGCGTTCCTTTTTGTATTATGGTGTTACTATTGCATTTCCCACAAGAGCTTGTGGAGGTATGAGACTCTACAAGAACTTGTTGGAAATGGTTATGGTTGCTCATTGTGACTTGGGTTTACTGTTCATTTAAATTATTGCGAATGTTTAAACTTGAGATCTGTTTCAAATGTCACGGTTTTACTTCAAATGTTATATGATATTTTGGAAAATAAGACCGAACTGTTTTACTTGTTTTCTAAACCTTGTATGAGTATGGAAGGAATGTTGCTACAGAGCTTAGTGCTCATCCCCTACAAATAATATCTTTTCAGATTTCGTCTATGAGGAGGAGTTACAAGTAGATGAACCAGTGCATGGGGAAGCTCCCCTAGAGGGGAACGGGGGTCCTGAACTGGATGCCTAGAGTTATATTTCTTTTGTACTAGACTAGAGAGTTTATTTTGAAATCATGTAAAGTCTAGTATTTTGTTATTTCACTGCAAGTGTAATTTAATTCTTTTGGGAATATATTTGTCATACTTGGCCTATTCTTTTGGGATGGCATTGTGGATATGACATATGATGAATGAAAGTTTATTTTATGATGGATAAATAGACCCGGTGTGGTCAATAGTTATGCATATGTGGACCCGGTGTGGTCAATTGTAATATAATTGTACAGGTTGTGTTTTGGGTAAAGCTCCCCGTACAAAGGAGACTCTGCCCAAATTTTGTTAAAATATGAATGGTTGATGAATGAATTTTCGTCGTGATGAATTTACGTAATACTCTCATGGGGTGAATGGTTTTTAGAATGTAATGTCACCCAAGGGGGTTTTTGGGGTGTTACAAAGAATATATATATACAAGCCCTAGTCTTAATGAATAAGAATGGAAGAAAACTCTTTACCTTGTTTCCTTAGTTTCGAGCGAAGAAGATAAAGATTTGATCTTTTCAAAACTTGAATCGCCCTTTAATCCTTTGTTTTTTCCTTTCTTTCTTCCTTCCTCTCTAAGCTTTTCTAGGGTTAGAAGTGTTGAAATGGGGCTTAGAGAGGTGTCCTTAGGTATTTCTAGTGGAAGAAATAGTGTCTTGTGCGCGATTTTAGGAGTCAAAATTCGTAACTGACGTTCGAACGTCATTGGCGTTCGAACGTCCTTAGCTCCCAGTACTTTGGTTTTTCCATCAGAAAAAAATTACTGGAACATACTATCGTTCGAAGGTCATTCACGTTCGAACGTCATTCTTGTTTCTGCTGAAACTTCCAGTGCAGTTTTGACCTATTTAGAAGTTGATTTGGAAACATTTCATGAAATACACTTTTGTAGATCTAGAAGTCTCCTATCTACTGTAAAAATTGCAGATAAAATGGACATCGGGATAAAACGTTATGATCCACATACTAGGCAGTGTCCAAAATCTTTTCTTCCCAAATTTTATCTGAAATGTGTTTTAACTCCGGAACACTTCTTAACTTCTAATACCCTATATTAACTCTCCCAAGATTTTTTGACCTTCTGGATTCAATGGAGGCCTTATCTTGACCTAAAAATATTTAGAAACCTACCTAATCACTGTTCTCAAGATTAGACATATTCAAAACTAAGTTTTACCCAAAAGTCACTTCGTCCGAAATTCAAACTTCTACAACATACTCTATTACCTCAACTAACCTTTTTATTTCTACTCTTACAATCTACATAGTTCATGCATACATAATTATATATATTAGCATTTTAAAAACATAATTACGTTGTTATATAAAGATACGAATGTGGGGGTTTACAGGTTTTCTATTTCAAAACATATTTTTTGCTTTAGTTTTTAAATTTTTTAAAACAAGAACGGCATCCAAACACGTTGTCTGTTCTAACTATTAACAATAGAAAAAAATAAAAATTAATTCCATTTTTTATGTTTTTGAAAACATAAAAACAAAAACGTTACCAATCATAACCTTAGTGTCCATTGATGAGTCAGGTTGTTTACATTTTCTATTGTTTACACAAAACCAATAGATAGTTCAATTTAAAATAGAAATTGAAATATATTTTGAAAATGCAGGGAAAGAAGTTTAAGGATTTTGATTGCGAAACATTGATTGAAATATTTTTAAACAAATTCCATTTTTTTTACCAAGAAGAACCTATATTTTAAGGCTTCTTAACTGCCGACAATTGTTGCTTATACTTCCCCTCTAACTAGTACTAAGTTGGGGTTCAAGACATAGGAAAGAATTCTTTCCTTTGGGAGAAGAGTAAGAACTAAAGTTAGGGACAAAAGAGAATCACTACATAGGGCCAGCCTAATGGCAATGCCATTGAGGCAACAATTTAGGGCCCAATCTCAAAAGGCCCCATAATATGTATAAAATAGGGAAATTTGGAAGCCAATATAAATATTTGCACTTAATTGAGCTAAATTACATTAAGAAACTTAGTTGGCCCTAAATGCATTTTTTTTGTTTTTGAAAAAAGACTAAAAAGTCATTTTTTACTCCATTACTCTATCTCTCCATTACACTCTCTCTCCATTACTCTCTCATTATCTCTTCCCTATTTTTTCTCTATTTATCTCTCTCTCTCTCTCTGTGACATTGATAATTGATTTATTTTTTAAATATGTAAAGATTTGATTTAATTTTTTTCATCTCTCTCCCCCTATTTTCTTTCACCATTACTCTTTCTTTCCTTATTCTTGCTCTCCTTATATCAATATTATAACAACACAATTACACCAATCAGTTACACTAATTAGTTATAATTACCCTATAATACACCAAATAGTTACTAATGTGTTCTAATAAACTAAACAGTTACACTAAACAATTGCATGAAATTACAGCATCAAGCCAATTTGTTATTCAATTTTTTGCATAAAGCAAAGAGTTATACCATTTAGTATCACAACATAGTCACACTAATTATATACACCAAATTGGGTTTATGATTACACAAAAGACTGTATAATTATACCAAATTTAGTGAATATAATTGGTGTAACCATGTTGTGATACTAAATAGTGCAACTATTTTGTTTATGCAAACAACTGAATGACAAATTGGGTTGGTGTCATAATTTAGTGTAACTGCTTAGTTTATTAAATTACATGAGTAACTATTTCTTGTATTATAGGATAATTATAACTGATTGGTGTAACTGTGTTGTTGTAATATTGATATAAAGAAAGGGAGAAAAAAAAGGAGAGAGAGTAACAGTGAGAGAAAATNTAAACAACTGAATGACAAATTGGGTTGGTGTCATAATTTAGTGTAACTGCTTAGTTTATTAAATTACATGAATAACTATTTCTTGTATTATAGGATAATTATAACTGATTGGTGTAACTGTGTTGTTGTAATATTGATATAAAGAAAGGGAGAAAAAAAAGGAGAGAGAGTAACAGTGAGAGAAAATAGGGGGGACAAAGTGAGAGAGAGAGAGAGAGAGAGAGAAAATAGGGGAAAGAGAAATAAAAAAATTAAATTAAATCTTTACATATTTGAAAAGAAAATAAATTATCAATGGGACATAGAGAAACAATAGGGGGAGAGACATGGAGAGTAATAGAGAGAGATGGAGAGAAAATAAGAGAGAGAGAGATAATAGGGAGGAAAGAGATAGAGATAATAAAAATTATACATAATTTNTAGAGAGAGATGGAGAGAAGATAAGAGAGAGAGATAATAGGGAGGAAAGAGATAGAGATAATAAAAATTATACATAATTTAAGGAATGGTAAGTAAGTTAAAAAAGTTAAATGTCATTTGAATTTTATACCTAATCACAAGATGTTTTATTAAAATTGAAGTTCATCGTGAGATCCTGGTGTCCCACATCGGTTAGGGAGGGGAAAGTGACTGGGCTTATTAGTAAGCCCCTTGCTTTACATGGCATAAGGCCTTCCAGTGAGGGGTACTTGTAATGGAAACAAAGCCTTGAGGGGGAGGAGTACTCTTGCCAAAGAGAACAATATTATACGGTGGGTGGGCCACTGTGCTACGCTNGAATATATATATACAAGCCCTAGTCTTAATGAATAAGAATGGAAGAAAACTCTTTACCTTGTTTCCTTAGTTTCGAGCGAAGAAGATAAAGATTTGATCTTTTCAAAACTNTTTACATGGCATAAGGCCTTCCAGCGAGGGGTACTTGTAATGGAAACAAAGCCTTGAGGGGGAGGAGTACTCTTGCCAAAGAGAACAATATTATACGGTGGGTGGGCCACTGTGCTACGCTACTCTGATGGGGTGGGCGGGTGTCGCCACTCTCGTATAAGGTCTTTTCCTAGGAGTACTGGGAGGAACAAAGTCGTGAGGGCTAGTGGGCCCAAAGGGGACAACATTATGTCATGTGGAGGGTGAGGTGTTACAAGTTGGTATCAGAGCCGACTCTCGCCTGGATCGAGTGTGGGCCCTTGACGTGCTCGCGTGTAGTGGGCGGGCAGGTAGCTGGCGAGCTACTGCACAGGGATGTGTAGCCCTAAAAGAGGTGGATTGTGAGATCCTGATATCCCACATTAGTTAGGGAGGGGAAAGTGACTTGGCTTATTAGTAAGCCTCTTACCTTACATGACATAAGGCCTTCCAACGAGGGGTACTCGTAATGGAAACAAAGCCTTGAGGGGGAGGGGTACTCTTGCCAAAGAGGACAATATTATACGGTGGGTGGGCCACTGTGCTGCGCTACACTGATGGGGGTGGGCGGGTGTCACCACTCTCGTATAAGGCATTTTCCTAGGGGTACTAGAAAGAACAAAACCGTGAGGGCCAGTGGGCCCAAAGAAGATAATATTATGCCATGTGGAGGGTGGGGGTGTTACATTCATAGAGTAAAATACTTATCCATACATTACCTCTCAAATAAGTCTAAAAAAAATGTACTCACACCCAAAAAACTCTATAAAATAGCACAAATAATTTGGTTCAATAAGAAAAAAAATCCCTCCAAAAAGATAAACAAACACAAACTAAATTATAAAATATAATTGATGACATACCCGCTCTCTTCATTAGTGCAGTACCAACTATTGCAAAAAAAAAATGGCTCTCTCTCTCTCTCTCTCTCTCTCCATTTAAAAGGCCATGAACAGCAGCAATATCAACACTTGGTCTGTTGGTTTTTTGTTTTAAAACATATTTTTTGTTTTAGTTTTAAATTTTCTTAAAATAACTATTGTATCCAAACACATTTTCTATTTCAACTTTTAACCATAGAAAAAAATAAAAAATGATTCTAATTTTTTTTTTGAAAACATGAAAAACAAATATTACCAAACACACCCTTAGTGTCCACTTATGAGTCATGTTGTTTATGTTTTCTATTGTTTACACAAAACCAACAAATAGTTCAATTTAAAATGGAAATAGAAATATATTTTGAAAACACAGAAAAAGAAGTTTAGGGATTTTGATTGCGAAACATTGATTGAAATATTTTAAAGCAAATTCCAATTNATAAAATAGCACAAATAATTTGGTTCAATAAGAAAAAAAATCCCTCCAAAAAGATAAACAGACACAAACTAAATTATAAAATATAATTGATGACATACCCGCTCTCTTCATTAGTGCAGTACCAACTATTGCAAAAAAAAATGGCTCTCTCTCTCTCTCTCTCTCTCCATTTAAAAGGCCATGAACAGCAGCAAAATCAACACTTGGTCTGTTGGTTTTTTGTTTTAAAACATATTTTTTGTTTTAGTTTTAAAATTTCTTAAAATAACTATTGTATCCAAACACATTTTCTATTTCAACTTTTAACCATAGAAAAAAATAAAAAATGATTCTAATTTTTTTTTTGAAAACATGAAAAACAAATATTACCAAACACACCCTTAGTGTCCACTTATGAGTCATGTTGTTTATGTTTTCTATTGTTTACACAAAACCAACAAATAGTTCAATTTAAAATGGAAATAGAAATATATTTTGAAAACACAGAAAAAGAAGTTTAGGGATTTTGATTGCGAAACATTGATTGAAATATTTTAAAGCAAATTCCAATTTTAAAAATATTTTCCCTGCAATAAGTACTAAGTTGGGGTCTAGGATATAGGACATAATTCTTTCCCTTCAGAGAAGATTAAGAACTAAAGTCAGGAACACAAGAGCTTTGCTACATAGTATAAGGCATTACATTATGGTAACCCAAAATTTTTTTGGTACTATATCGAAAAATAATTATTGGATGTAAATCTTAGTTTGATTTATTTGTAGTCACTAGTTGGTGTACATGAGCGTTACACGTGTAAAATTTGAGTAATAAATTTTAATATTCTTTTGTAAAGACTATAAAATATTATCAACCATTTGTACTAAATTTGTTTTTACAAAGAAATGTCTCGACTCTTTTTTCATTAATTAAGATAGTGTTAGAAAGGTTTTTTAGGTTGTGTTTGGTAACACAATGTTTTTTGTTTTTTTTTTTTTCACATTTTTGGAAAAATAAAAAAATAAAAAGTGTTTAGTAAATGTATTCATTTTTTTTTGCTGCTCTATTTTAAAAACAAGGACAAAATATGGAAATATTCAAAATGATGTTTTTGAAAATATCCAAAAAACAATAGGTGGAAGGCTCCCATTCCCAAATAAACAGGATTTCGACTTCAAACACCTTAACAACAAAAAATATATTTTTTTTCCTTACCATATAAAAGGCCATGAACAGTGGCAAAATCAACGCTTGGTCTGTTGGTTTTCTATTTCAAAACGTATTTTTTGCTTTAGTTTTTAAATTTCTTAAAACAAGAACTACATCCAAGTACGTTTTCTATTTTTAACTATTAAACATAGAAAAAAATAAAAATTAATTCTATTTTTTATTCTTTTTTGAAAACATGAAAACAAAAACGTTTCCAAACACAACCTACTGTTGATGAGTTGGGTTGGTTACATTTTCTATTGTTTACACAAAACCAACAGATACTTCAATTTAAAATAGAAATAGAAATATATTTTGAAAATGCAGATAAAGAAGTTTCGGGATTTTGATTGCGAAACATTGATTGAAATATTTTAGAACAAATTCCATTTTTGTTTACCAAAAAGAACCTATATTTTAAGGCTTCTTAACTGCAGATAGCTGTTGCATATATTTCCTCTCTAACTAGTACTAAGTTGGGGTTCGGGACATAGGAAATAATTCTTTCCTTTGTGAGAAGAGTAAGAACTAAAGTATGGGACAAAGAGAATCACTACACATGGTCGGCCCAATTGTAAAGCCATTAAGGCAGCAGCTTAGTGCCCAATCTCAAAGGGACCCATAATATGTATAAAATAGGGGAATTTGGAAGACGATATAAAAATTTAGACTTAATTGAGTTAAATTACATTAAGAAAACTTATTTGCCCTTAATTGCATTTTTTTTTTGAAAAAAGACCAAAAGGTCATTTTTTACTCCATTACTTTCTCTTCATTACTCTCTCATTATCTCTTCCATATTTTCTCTGTATCTATCTCTCTCTCTCACATTGATAATTTATTTATTTTTTTAATATATAAAGATTTGATTAAATTTTTCATCTCTATGCCCCTATTTTCTCTCACCATTACTCTTTCTTTCCTTATTCTTGCTCTCCTTATATCAATTTTACATCAACACAATTACATCAATCAGTTACACTAATTAGTTATAATTATCCTAGAATATAGCAAACAGTTATCATGTATTCTAATAAACTAAACAGTTACACAAAACAATTGCATGAAATTATAGCACCAACCTAATTTGTTATTCAATTTTTTACAAAAATCAAAGAGTTACATTATTTAATATCACGACATAGTCACACCAATTATATACACCAAATTGAGTTTATCATTACACAAAAGACTTTATGATTATACCAAATTTAGTGTATATACTTGGTGTAACCAGGTTGTGATACTAAATAGTGCATCTATTTGGTTTATGTAAACAACTGAATAACAAATTGAGTTGGTGTCATAATTTTTTGTAATTGTTCAGTGTAACTATTTAGTTTATTAAAATACATGAGTAACTATTTTGTGTATTATAGAACGATTGTAACTGATTGGTGTAACTAATGAGTATAACTGTGTTGTAACATTGACATAAAGAAAGAGAGAAAAAAATAAAGAGAGAGAGTAACAGTGAGAGAAAATAGGGAGAACAGAGAGAGAGAGAGAGAGAAAATAGGGGAAAGAGAAATAAAAAAATTAAATTAAATCTTTACATATTTGAAAAGAAAATAAATTATCAAAGGGACATAGAGAAAAAATAGGAGAGAGATATGGAGAGTAACAGAGAGATAGACAGAAAATAGGGGGAGAGAGATCATAGGGAGGAGAGAGATGAAGATAATAAAAATTATACATAATTTAAAGAATGGTAAGTAAAAAAATTCAAATGTCATTTGAATTTTATACCTAATCACAAGGTGTTTTATTAAAATTGAATTTTATTGAGTAAAATACTTATTCATACACTGCCTTTCAAATGAGTCTAAAAAAATGTACCGACACCCAAAAAACTTTATAAAATAGCACATATAATTTGGCTCTATAAGAAAAAAAATTTCCAAAAAAAGATAAACAGACGCAAAATAAATTATAAAATATAATTGATGACATACCCTCTCTCTTCATTAATGAAGTACCAACTATTGCACAAAAATAGCTCTCTCCCTCTCCATTTAAAAGGCCCTGAACAGTGGCAAAATCAACACTTGGATTGCTGTTTTTTGTTTCAAAACATATTTTTAGTTTTAGTTTTTAAATTTGTTAAAATAACAACTGTATCCAAACATATTTTCTGTTTCAACTTTTAAGCAAAGAAAAAAATAAAAATTGATTTTATTTTTTATTTTTTTGAAAACATAAAAACAAAATGTTACCAAACGCGCCCTTAGTGTCCACTTATGAGTTAGGTTATTTATGTTTTCTATTATTTACACAAAACCAACAAATAGTTCAATTTAAAATGGAAATAGAAATACATTTTTGAAACACAGAAAAAGAAGTTTCGTATTTTGATTGCAAAACATTGATTGAAATATTTTAAAACAAATTCTAATTTTTTTTTTACCAACAAGAAGCTACATTTTTAAGGCTTCCGAACTTTTGACTGCTGTTGCATATACTTCCCACTCTAACTAGTACTAAGTTGGGGTTCGGGACATAGAAAAACATTCTTTCCTTTGGGAGAAGAGTAAGAACTAAAGTCAGGGGATAAGAGAATCACTACATAGGTCCGGCCCAATGGAAAGCCCTTGAGGCAGTAGCTTAGGGCCCCCAATCTCAAAAAGCCCAATAATATGTATAAAATAGCACACATAATTTGGCCCAATAAAAAAAAAGCACCCCCCCAAAAAAAAAAAATTGTTAGACCCAAAATAAATTAAAAAATATAATTGAAAACATGCCCTCTCTCTTCATTAATGCCCTGCCAACTATTGCACAAAACATCTCTCTCTCTCTCCATTTATCCATTTAATGCCCCTTTAAGCTGTTGGCATTTGCACAATTAAAATAAACATAATGACATTATTCTCCAAAAATAGCATTAACAAACCAAATTGGTTTATTCTTACTAAATTAGGTAATACATTAAATTTCAATCTCAGATTTTTATTGATTTAGATTTTTATTTTTAAAATATTTTTTTGCTTTAATATGTTCATTAGAAAATATAAATCGCAATATGAAAAGCATAAGAAAGAGAAAATGAATGATGAATTTAATCTGAAAAGGGGGAGCCATTGATATATTTGTTATCAACAAAAAAAAATATGATGATAACTTGAAGCAAAGATTTAGTGATTAAACAATTCATCACATTTAACACAATCACAAATAACGAGATAATTGTACAAGAAAAATTTAATCTACACCCTCTGTAATTAAGTCTAAATTCAATGATACTTTTCTTAATTTTAAAATTTCACTAATACTCCCTGTTAGTTATTGTCTGCTTACGGTATTAACGACAAGCATTGTTTTATAGAAATACCATTAGTATTTTATAGGGTAAATTTCATTCACGCCCCTTATAAATATGTCTAACTTCAATGACACTCCTCCCGATTCTAAAATTTTATTGCACTCCCTTTTAGTTCTATTATAATAACTTTTAGGTTATCCATTTAATATTTAATTTTTTTTAAACTAATGTCCTTTCTTTAATTTAAATTAAAGTAACATTGAATCTCATCAAATCAACACAAAAATAATATTTTATTTAATCAAATTAATATTATTTCTTTAATTTAAAACTAATTTATTATTTAATTTCAATAAATCAACATAAAATTGAAATTCAATTTTATCAAATTAAAATTTAATTATATTAAGTTCTATTAATTTGACATTTAATCTCATTAAATTAATGTCATATCTTTAATTTAATACCAAAATTAACATTTAATTTCATCAAGGCACCATTCAAATTTATTCAATTAATATTCAAATTTATCAAATTAAGACCAAATTTATTTAATTAAAATTAAATTTTATCAAATAATTTTTAAGTTTGATATGTGCAGAGTGGTCGGATGACGTTGTGGAGAAAAGACAATAGTAGAGGAGTTGAAAATGTATGATACTTTTATATTGACTTTATCGACTGTAATTTTTATTGTAGAGAAAAATATTTTCAACTATAAAATTATAAAAACTCGATTATGTAACCAAATGAGTGAAAAAACAATGACTAATATTTATATTAATATATATTCTTGGTGGGATTTATAAAAAAGGTATCATACAATACTTTAAATGATAAAAATTCTTTGAGATCAATTGAAAATGACTATAATTAATTTTATTTTTTTTTGGGTAAAATGTTAAAATTAAATTTTTTTTTATTTTTTTTTATTTGTATGCATTATTGACCTTATTATGTTAAATAATTTTATTTTATGTAAAAAATAATTTCATTAGATATAAACAAATCATCCTACTTATCAAAAAAATAAAAAACTAAACTTTATAAAGTGCCGAATTAAGGTACTTTAGTATATTAATATAACAAAGGGTAATTTTGGCATTTTTAAATAATACGTAGTCAAATCATGCACTTTATCTACTGTTAGAGACGAAAGTTGCTGTTAGTGGGTGTCCAGAATGAGGTATAGTGATGTTTTAGAATCGGAAAAAATGTGTCATTGAATTCCTCTTCTTAATGCAAAATTCGAAAGGTGTCATCTTATGCAAAGTTTTTAAAAGACTTCTGCATCGTCAAGAGAAGGTTACATGTTCAAAAAAATTCTCTTGACAGAGCAGGTAAGTACTATCCTCCGAATCAACGTTCCACCCAAGTATAAAGACTCCGGTTGTCCTACCATTGCTATTACCATTGGGGACTACTACTTTGAACAAGCAATTTTAGACTTTGGTGCGAGTGTGAATATACTGCACTTCTCGATCGACCAGTAGTTAGGCTTGGGAGAATTGAAACCCATTTCAATTATTCTCCAGTTGGTAGTCTGGAGTGTGAAAATACTGAGAAGGGTGGCGGAAGATGTGACACCCCAAAATCCAGGAGTCCGTTGATTATTCATCAACCTGCGAAATACCCGAAGATACCAAGTAACTTGACATCGTGCCATTATGCCCCATTTGCCGGGGTCCATAATTTTAACGAAATTTGGGCAGAGTCTCCTTTGTACGAGGAGCTCTACCCAAAATCTAACCTGTGCAATATACATTCACATGACCCATCTGAGACCCAATATAAAACAATGACCGCACCGGGTCCATTTATGAGTAAACATTGACCACACCAGGTCTATTTATCCATACTCATTTAGATACATGCAAGATTATATTACAAATAGTCCATATAAGTTCGATTACAATTCTTTTACATACATTACATGCCCAAAACTAATTTTGCAAAAGTTAGTACAAAAAAAGGATTAAAAGCCACAAGTCGGCCTCTCTTCACCCTTGAGGCTCCAAATGAAAGCCGTCCACCGATGTATATCCTGCACCTGAAATATTTTCCCTTATAGGGTGAGCTACGCTCAATAGAGTATCTCCTACAGAGGCTACTCCCCAACCTAGATGCATATGAAATGTGAACATGTAACAATCAACAACCATTATCCATTCCAAACAGGAACATGTAATTCAAGATTGGAATTCTACCATGTCATGTCATGATATGAGATGATACTCACTCATGCAACTTCAACCCGAGTCCTCACCGAATCCCACAACACAATGCAATGCACATGTGTAATGAATCCGTCAATTGNTCATTATGTCCCATTTGCCGGGGTCCATAATTTTAACGAAATTTGGGCAGAGTCTCCTTTGTACGAGGAGCTCTACCCAAAATCTAACCTGTGCAATATACATTCACATGACCCATCTGAGACCCAATATAAAACAATGACCGCACCGGGTCCATTTATGAGTAAACATTGACCACACCAGGTCTATTTATCCATACTCATTTAGATACATGCAAGATTATATTACAAATAGTCCATATAAGTTCGATTACAATTCTTTTACATACATTACATGCCCAAAACTAATTTTGCAAAAGTTAGTACAAAAAAAGGATTAAAAGCCACAAGTCGGCCTCTCTTCACCCTTGAGGCTCCAAATGAAAGCCGTCCACCGATGTATATCCTGCACCTGAAATATTTTCCCTTATAGGGTGAGCTACGCTCAATAGAGTATCTCCTACAGAGGCTACTCCCCAACCTAGATGCATATGAAATGTGAACATGTAACAATCAACAACCATTATCCATTCCAAACAGGAACATGTAATTCAAGATTGGAATTCTACCATGTCATGTCATGATATGAGATGATACTCACTCATGTAACTTCAACCCGAGTCCACACCAACTCCCACAACACAATGCAATGCACATGTGTAATGAATCCGTCAATTGACGAAAAATACATCCAATAATTGTTTGAAATAAAAGTGATGTATTTGTAAAACCAAATCATTGTAGATGTTACCCATTGAATGGGTACTTTTATAAAACAAAAATCTTGTGTCTTTGTTGGTCAACAGATTTTGGTATCACAACCGCCGGTTCCGTACACCATCACACTTTTCCAGAATTTCACCTTATGGGAGTGTGTGTGAACCAAGTAGCTGAGTTTTGCACCCGAGGGAGAATCTAGCCCTTTTTGCTATACCCGACACAACTTTTCCATACGACTTAGTCGGATCTTCAATCCAACTTTCCTGAGCCCACCCATCAAACACCAAGTATAGTGTTTGATTAAACCATGCACCCACACACCCACACTCATGCATAAAGTCCATGAATGTGATGCCATTATCATGCTCAAGATGCAATGAATTCCAAATGAGCAATTTAACTGTATATCAATATACCAAGACCAATTATATCATGTGCATATAATTACCTTTATCCAACACAATGACAATATATCAATGAACATATATAAACATTTTATACTTAACAACCAAACATAAGCATGTTATTACATAATCTATGTCAATATAACACACTTTATTTCACCTAGGCATTTTATCAAACACCTTCAAGGCACCAAATCATGTAATCACATAAAATGCCCAAATTTATCACCTAACTAAGAAAAAATCAGATTCAATTATCAAAACTTCCAAGAAATCACAAACTAGTAATTTCTAACTACTCATTTCCATTAAACCAACTATAATAGGCAAGTGCTAAAAACACTCAAAACAGCCCACCTATTTCCTATGGACACCATAGGATGGAAATAAACCAAAGTAGGAGAGAACTCTACCTCTTGAAGCGTAAAACACCAGTAGGAAGCTTCAAGAACACGATTCAAGCCCAAAGCTTTGATTTTTCTAAAATTTCGTCTTTGGATATTCCATGAAATCAGCTCTTTTTGGTACGTAGGTGTAGCCCTCGTTGAGGAAATCAACTTTAATTCTTGATTCGAAGGATTCCGACAGACGGAACTCCGTGGATCGAAGGGAGAATATTTGAAACCTCACTTTTTTTTTTCTCTCCAACGTTCAGACCAGCAAACCCACTGGTTTCAGCAAAATTTCTCTCCAAAAAATCAGATTAGTTGATATTTATAGTCTCAAATGTGCGGTCCACGTCGCACCGCATATTTCTTACTTCTGGGTCCGTTTTTTGTTCCGAAATGATTCATTTCATCCCGATTTAAGTTCAAATTAATTTTATTTAAAATTTTATTCAATTANCGTTTTTTGTTCCGAAATGATTCATTTCATCCCGATTTAAGTTCAAATTAATTTTATTTAAACTTTTATTCAATTATAAAGAAATTTTATAAATTTTGTTTTTGGGGACCTTTGAAAGGTCATTCGTCACTCAATTATCTCGTAAAACGTGTAAAATTCGACAATCTCAGAATTCGACAAAAATTGATACGACAACTCAATTTCGCGATACGCATTCAACGGTGAGGTCCGTTGCGTCATTAAAGCTCTACGAAAATATNCCATTATGCCCCATTTGCCGGGGTCCATAATTTTAACGAAATTTGGGCAGAGTCTCCTTTGTACGGGGAGCTCTACCCAAAATCTAACCTGTGCAATATACATTCACATGACCCATCTGAGACCCNTTATAAAGAAATTTTATAAATTTTGTTTTTGGGGACCTTTGAAAGGTCATTCGTCACTCAATTATCTCGTAAAACGTGTAAAATTCGACAATCTCAGAATTCGACAAAAATTGATACGACAACTCAATTTCGCGATACGCATTCAACGGTGAGGTTCGTTGCGTCATTAAAGCTCTACGAAAATATGAATTTTAAAACCGCATTATAGTGACAAATTATCTTTTTTCCCTTTTTTTGAAAATATTGAAATTTTTTCCGGGTTTACGTTCTTCCCCCCTTAAATTCACACACACATGCATATGCGACAAGTATGTTATACTTATAATTATAAAAATGTACCTTCATCCTCGAATAAGAAAGGATAATTGGTACGGATAGTATCCTCGCACTCCCATGTTGCCACTTCCACTCTCCGGTGCTGTCACAACACCTTCATTTGTCTCATGGTCTTGCCTCGCAAAACCTGATCCCGGCTATCCATGATGCGCACCGGTCCCTCCTCAAAGGTTCCATCAGCATCAACAGTCAACTCACCCCAATCCACCACATGTGTTGGATCTAGGGTATACTTTTGGAGCATAGAGACATGAAATACCGCATGAACACCCGATAGGCTTGGCGGTAAAGCCAATCGGTAAGCCACCCACCTTCTCGAGTACCTCGAAGGGCCTGATATACCTCGGCAACAACTTTCCCTGCTTGTCGAACCTGACCATTCCTCTTTTAAGCATCACCTTCAAGAAGACATGATCTCCCACCTCAAACTCTAGAGGTCGCCACCGTCTATCGACGTAGTTCTTCTGTTGGCTCTAAGCCGTGAGAAGATGCTTTCGTATCAAGTCCACCTTCTCCAAGGTGTCTCTAATCAATTTTGGACCTATAAAGGGTCTTTCTCCTACCTCCATCCAACAAACCGGAGAACGACAAGACCTCCCATAAAGTGCCTCATAGGGTGCCATCTGTATGCTCGTCTGATAACTACTGTTATAGGCGAACTCTACTAAAGGTAAATGCTCTTCCCAACTACCTTGAGTTCTAGGACACATGCCTATATCATGTCCTCTAAGGTTTGGATAGTCCGTTCTGATTGATCATCCGTCTGAGGATGAAAAACAGTGCTCATCACCAACTGTGTCCCAATGGCTCGCTGAAAACTCTCCCAAAAATGAGCTGTAAACCTAAGATCCCGATTTGATACTATAGATACGGGCACCCTATGCAACTGGACAATCTCCCTTATATACATCATGTAGAATTCCTCTAGTGTGAAGGTTATCCGTATAGCCAAAAAGTGTGTCAACTTCGTAAGCCGGTCCACTATCACTCATACCGCGTCATGTCCTCGCGCTGTTCGTGGGCAAGTGGGTCACAAAATTCATTTTGACATGCTCCTACTTCCACTCAGCTACCTCCAAAGGTTGGAGTAATCCTGCTGGTCTTTGGTGTTCAGCCTAAACCTGCTGATACGTGAGACATCGTTTGACAAATTCTCCAACATCTTTCTTCATCCCACTCCAATACTCCTGCGATGAAGATCATGGTTCATCTTCGTGCCACCTAGATGCACTACAAATCAGGAATAATGAAACTCCTTAAGAATCTCTTATCTGAGCTCCACAGATTTGGGAAACACAAGCCTTTTCCTAAACCGAATACTACCATCTAGGTAAATGGTCTAGCCCTCGTCACCCATACCTGCCTGTACCCAGTCCCTGAGGGATGATAACTCTGTATCTTGACTCTGGGACTCAATCACCCTGCTTAGTAGGGAAGGTGTAGCTACCAAACTTTCCAAAGTACCCTGAGCCTACCCCATATAGCGTAGCCCGAACTATCCCACAGTCTTGAGCATCTACCACTCTCGGGAAGCCACACTAGCCAATACTCCTTGTGACTTCTGACTAAGTGCATCAGCCACCACATTTGTCTTACCGGGATGGTAATGCAAAGTGAAGTCATAGTCTTCCAGATACTCCATCCACCTGTGTTGCCTCGTATTGAGGTCCTACTGTGTAAAGATGTATTTCAGACATTTGTGGTCTAAAAACACTTCAAATTGCTCACCGTATAGATAGTAGCGCTAAGCCTTCAAGGCAAAGACAATGGCTGCCAACTCCATGTCATGTGTGGGGTACTTCTGCTCGTAGTTCTTTAACTGCCGAGAACCATAAGCCACCACCCTCCCGGATTGCATCAAAACACAACCCAGTCCATCTCTAGAGGCATCACAGTATACCGTGTACCTCTGCCCTTTCTCCAGAACAATCAAAATAGGGTAACTCCTGGAATGCCTTCTCATACGAATCATTCCACTCAAACTTGACATCTTTCTGGATCAATCTTGTCGTAGGTGCAGCTAATTAGAAGTCCTCCATGAACCTCCTGTACTACCTTGCGAATCCCAAGAAACTACGTATCTCAAAGACTGACTTCGGTCTCTCCCAANGAGAAGTCCTCGATGAACCTCCTGTAGTACCTTGCGAATCCCAAGAAACTACGTATCTCAAAGACTGACTTCGGTCTCTCCCAACTCATGATTGCCTCAACCTTCTCTGGGTCTACGAATACATTTGAAGTTGACACCACATGTACCAAAAATTTCACCTCTGTAAGCCAAAATTCACATTTGCTGAACTTGACGTATAATTGGTGGTCTCTCAATGTCTAGAGAACAACTCTCAAATGATCCTCATGCTCCTCCTCAGACTTGGAGTACATTAGGATGTCGTAAACAAATACCACAACGAACTGATCTAGGTAGGGTTGGAATACCCTATGCATGAGATCCATGAATATTGTCGGACCATTTGTCAACTTGAATGGCATCACTGTGAACTCGGAATGCCCATACCTCGTTCTGAATGCTTTCTTAGGGATATCTGCCTCCCTAACTCTCAATTGATGGTAACCGATGCAGAGATCTATCTTGGAGTAGACCCGTGCTCCTCTCAGTTGATCAAACAAGTCATCAATTCTCGACAAAGGGTACCTATTCTTGATAGTAACTCTATTCAACTACCGATAATCTATGTATAATTGAAGGGTATTGTCCTTCTTCTTAGCAAACAATACTGGAGTGCCCCAAGGTGAAGTGCTCGGTCTAATAAATCCATTGTCCAACAATTCTTACAATTAAACCTTGAGTTCTTACAACTCAGCAGGTGTCATCCTATGTGGAGTCATAGAAATGGGCGATGTACTGGGGTGTAACTCAACGGTGAAGTCTACATCCATATGTGGAGGTAATCCCAATAGTGCGTCCAAAAAAATATCCTCATACTCACATACAACCCGAGGTAGACCCAACTCCTGTCTCGACTCGTCTTCAAGGGTAAGGCTTGCAAGCCAATCCATCAACTGTCCGTGCCAATGGGAATCATACACGGCTTGGGGTAAAGCNACTCGTCTTCCAGGGTAAGGCTTGCAAGCCAATCCATCAACTGTCCGTGCCAACGGGAATCATACACGGCTTGGGGTAAAGCATCACGTTTTTCCCCCTAGAACTTGAAACAAACACCATCAGACGTATAAGCAGTGACCCTTTTTCGATTACAATCAATGATGACCTGATGTGCCACCAACCAATCCATCCCGAGAATGACATTAAACTCTGACATGTCCATAACCCTAAGGTCCACGATGAGTAGAATTCCCGAGATCTCTATCTCACAACCCCGACATATCTGATCAATTCTTACCCTAACTCCTAGGGGAGAACTCACATGCAATGACTCTTCCAAGGTCTCAACCTCTAAGCCCAAATCCCGCACACAAGTTGAATAATAATAGAGCACTAACTTAGTATCCCAAAGTAGGGATCAAAGTTGAACATTTGAGATTTGTCGCATTGTCTCACTAGTAGAGTGTGTGCCACCACTAGTAGACATTAACACCCTAAACCTTTCCGTTCATTCTCTTTCCGACCCCCAAGGTTATGTTCTCTAACCCTAGTGTCTCCTTTCCATATACATTTCACCATGCATATAATTCACATAACACATAGCACATAACATGTAGCATTTAAACACATAACATGAAATTCACAATGAATGCAATGGTCTAGACCAATGCCCATCAAGCCCTAGGTAAATCATATACCTATGCTCTGATACCAAGCTATGACACCTCAAAATTCGGGGGTCCATTGATTACCCATCAACCCGCGAAATATCCGTGGATACCAAGTAACTCGATATCGCGCTGTTATGCTCCATTTACCGGGGATCATAATTTTAACAAAATTTGGGCAGAGTCTTCTTTGTACGGGGAGCTCTACCCAAAATTTAACCTGTGCAATATACATTCACATGACCTATCAGAGGCCCAATATAAAACAATGACCGCACCGAGTCCATTTATGAGTAAACATTGATCACATCGAGTCCATTTATCCATACTCATATAGATACATGCAAGGTTATATTAAAAATAGTCCATATAAGTTCGATTAATATTATTTTACATACATTACATGCCCANCAACCTGTGCAATATACATTCACATGACCTATCAGAGGCCCAATATAAAACAATGACTGCACCGAGTCCATTTATGAGTAAACATTGATCACATCGAGTCCATTTATCCATACTCATATAGATACATGCAAGGTTATATTAAAAATAGTCCATATAAGTTCGATTAATATTATTTTACATACATTACATGCCCAAAACTAACTTTGCAAAAGTTAGTACAAAAAAAAGATTAAAAGCCACAAGTCGACCTCTCTTCACCCTTGAGGCTCCAAATGAGAGCCGTCCACCAGTGTATATCCTGCACCTGAAATATTTTCCTTTATAGGGTGAGCTACGCTTAATAGAGTATCTCTTACAGAGGCTACTCCCCAACCTAGATGGATATGAAATGTGAACATGCAATAATCAACAACCATTATCCATTCCAAACAAGAACATGTAATTCAAGATTGGAATTCTACCATGTCATGTCATGATATGAGATGATACTCACTCATGCAACTTCAACCCGAGTCCTCACCGAATCCCACAACACAATGCAATGCACATGTGTAATGAATCCGTCAATTGACGAAAAAGACATCCAATAATTGTTTGAAATAAAAGTGATGTATTTATAAAACCAAATCATTGTGGATGTTACCCATTGAATGAGTATTTTTATAAAATAAAATCTTGTGTCTTTGTTGGGCAACAGATTTTGGTATCACAACCGCCGGTTCTGTACACCATCACATTTTTTCAGAATTTCACCTCAGGGGAGTGTGTGAATGTGATGCCATTATCATGCCCAAGTTGCAATGAATGCCAAATGAACAATTTAACCGTATGTTAATATACCAAGGCCAATTATATCATGTGCATATAATTACCTTTATCCAACACAATGACAATATATCAATGAACATACATCAACATTTTATACTTAACAACCAAACATAAGCATGTTATTACATAATCTATGTCAATCTAACACACTTTATTTCACATAGACATTTTATCAAACACCTTCAAGGCACCAAATCATGTAATCACATAAAATACCCAAATTTATCACCTAATTCAAAAAAAAAATCAGATTCAATGATTTTGAAATACTCAATTATCAAAATTTTCAAGAAATCATAAACTAGCAATTTCTAACTACTANTCCAAATTTATCACCTAATTAAAAAAAAAAATCAGATTCAATGATTTTCAAATACTCAATTATCAAAATTTTCAAGAAATCATAAACTAGCAATTTCTAACTACTAATTCACACTAGAATTGAGCCTACTCATTTCCATTAAACCAACTATAATAGGCAAGTGTTAAAAAGACTCAAAAAAGCCCACCCATTTCCTATGGACATCATAATCCCAAAGCTTTGATTTTCTCAAAATTCCGTATTTGGATCTTTGGTGAAATCACCTCTTTTTGGTACGTAGGCGTAGCCTTTGTCGAGGAGATCAACTTTAACTCTTGGTCCGAAGGATTCTGACCTACGGAACTTCGTGAATCGAAGGGAGAAACTTTGAAACCTCACTTTTTTCTTTTTTTTTTTTGCTCTCCAACATTCAGACCAGCAAACCCACTGGTTTCAGCAGAAAANTTACATTAAGGAAAATGCAGATTTTAAGTTCGGGGGTGAGGTTAGATCATAGTTTTGCTCCTATTTTTGCTTATTTTAGCTTTTAGTATTTTTGGTAGTTTAGTGGAAAAATTGAAATTGTTTGAAAACATGTCTATTTGGATGAAATTTGTTGTTCTTAAGAGCTATGGAATTTTAAATTTGCTACTTGACATTCAGATTAGTTGCATACTGTTACATGTGGACTTTTNAAATCTCTCCAAAAAATCAGATTAGTTGATATTTATAGTCTCAAATGTGCGGTCCACGTCGCACCGCATATTTCTTACTTCCGGGTCAGTTTTTCGTCCCAAAATGATTCATTTCATCTCAGTTTAAGTTCAAATTAATTTTAATTAAAATTTTATTCAATTATAAGGAAAGTTTATAAATTTCGTTTTTGAGGACCTTTGAAAGGTCATTCGTCACCCAATTGTCTCGTAAAATGTACAAAATCTGACTATTTTAAAATTTGACAAAAATTGATAGAGCAGGTAGATTTCGTGATACGAATCCAACAGTGAGGTTCCCTGTGACATCCAAGCACTAGAAAAATATGGATTTTAAATCCGCATTATAGTGACAAATTATCATTTTGCCCTTTTTCTGAAAAAATTTAAATTTTTTCCTGGTTTTACAGAAGATATCTTGGTTCAGGTAGATAGGTTTTACTTTTCCATTGATTTTATAATATTGGACACTACACTTGTTGATCATCCTGCTGCACAGATTCCCATAATATTAGGACATCCATTCCTTCTAACATCAAATGCATTAATAAACTGTAGGAGTGGTGTGACGAAATGCTCTTTTGGGAATTTGACTACTGAATTTAATATTTTTCATGTAACAAAACCAACAAGAGGGTGAGGGAGATTTATGTGAAGTAGACATGGTGGATGAGTGTGTGGAGGAGAGCTTTGAAACTTATTTGTGTTTTGATCCATTACAACTTTGTTTGATTAATTCTGTATGTGAGAAAAATAATTTTGAGGGCGTATTTTATACGAAATTGCTTAATATATGTGGAGTTAAGAGACAGAGAGAAAAAAAATAACTATTCTTTGGTGAATTAAGATCATGAGTGAAGTCAGGTATTGGGTAATTAGAGCCCGATTGATCCCTTTCAACAAATGAACAACCCTTGTATAGTAGAGTAGATTAGTTAGATAACTTCTTTCATTTCTTTTTAGATAGCTTGGTTATTTTCTTTTACACTTATTTTTTCTTTTGTTTATCTTGCAGTAAGTTTTAGTTAGGAGCTGCACTCAGGTGTTCTCTTTCCCTTATTTTTTTTTCATTTTACTAATTGCATTATCATTGCTACATTAAGGAAAATGCAGATTTTAAGTTCGGGGGTGAGGTTAGATCATAGTTTTGCTCCTAGTTTTGCTTATTTTAGCTTTTAGTATTTTTGGTAGTTTAGTGGAAAAATTGAAATTGTTTGAAAACATGTCTATTTGGATGAAATTTGTTGTTCTTAAGAGCTATGGAATTTTAAATTTGCTACTTGACATTCAGATTAGTTGCATACTGTTACATGTGGACTTTTTTTTTTTTTTTT
>CAUOFW020000792.1:1106237-1168000 GCA_963454935.2 Ilex paraguariensis
TTTTTTTTTTTTCAACGCAATCCATTCCAAACTTGCACAACATCATACCAAACTCATATAACATGTAATTTTGCATTAAACATAGTTAATACAAGTTCGATTATAATCCATTTCATACATTAACTTGTCCAAAACGAATTTACATTTATTTTTACAAAAGTCATAATTTAAAAGTCACATGTTGGCTTTTTTTCATCGTTGATGGCCCAAATGAGAGCTTTCCACTGGTGTAAATCCCGCATCTGAAATTTTTTCACATAAGGGGAGTCACATGCACCATCCAACAAGCAATAACCATTCCAATCAAGAATATGTAATTCAATGTTAGAAATCACCATGCTCCACCATGAAATGAGATGAGACTCACTCATGCAATTCAATATCAGAAATCACCATGCTATGCCATGAAATGAGATGAGACTCACTCATGCACTTCAACTCAAGCCTTTACTGGTTCTCTCAACACATGCAAATGTCATGCTTATGATCACTGGGCATTCCAAGCCCCCGCCATTGATGTTACAGATCCAATGACTATTTTATAAAACAAAATCATGGGTCTTTGTTGGGTAGTAGAGTTTTGGTGTCTCATCACCGGTTCTGCACACCAATACACTTTTTTGGACTTGCACCGACATAAGTGTATAAACCAGTAACCGGGTCTTGCACCCGAAAGAGTGTCTAGCCCTTCTTGCTATACTTGACACAAGTTTTTCTGTTTCATGCAATTGTGTGACTCTGTTGAACCTTGGTCCAACTATACCGAGCCCACTTATCAACCACCAAGAGTGATATTTGATTCAAAGACATGCACACACCCCCTACTCATGCCTAATGCCTATGAATGTGATGCCTTAATGCATATGCAATGTAACGAACAATTACAATATAAATATCATATCCATATGTAATGAATGTCATATGAACTATTTCTACCACAATTCAACACATTCCATGGCTAATTATATCCAAAGCATATAATTGTCCATAAATCACCACAATGCTAATATATCATAAGCATATATCAACATTTACATTCAACAACAATTTTTCCAAGCATTTTATACATAATCTATGCAATAACACACTTAATTCCACACAGGCTTAATATAAACACATAACATACCCACATAATATCATTTTCCAAGAAATTACAAGCTAACAATTTCTATACACCTATTCAAGCTAGAATTGATTTCTACCCATTTCCAATACCCATTTCATCAAATTAACCACAATAGACAAGTGTTATACATCTCTAACAACCTACCCATTTGATATCATAATTTTAGGTTGAAAATAAACATAATTAGGTGGAAAACCCTACCTTCTTGAAGTGTAAAATCAACTTAGAAAGCCTTCAAGAACATCACCCAAGCTCAAAGCTTGATTTCTCCAAAATTCCATTTTTGAATCTTTGGTGAAATCCATCTTTTTTGGTATGTAGGCATAACCCTCATCGAGTAGAACAACTTTGATACTTGCCCCAAAGGATTCTGACCAAAGGAACTCTGTAGATCGTAGAGAGAAATTGGAGTTTTCTCTCTTTTTCCCCTTCTTCCCTCTAAATCCAAAAATCTGATGGGTATGTGGAGAAAATCTAATTTTCTCCCCTATTTATACCCTTTTAGGTGCTTGGTCTACATTATGCCATACGTTCCTCATTTTCGGGTTTGATTTCGTTCCAAAATAATTAAATTTTGCCCTCCATTCAAATTTCAAAGTTTTATTCCATATCTCATTTTTAGATCATGAGACACTCGTTCACCTCGTAAAACGCGATAAATTTGATTGTCAAAATTCAACGAAAATTGACAAGATAACTAGATTTTGTGAGACAAATCCAACGGTGAGATTTGTTTCATAATCCCAGCTCTAGAAAAATATGAATTTTCAACCTGCACTGAAGTGATAATTTATCATTTTACCCTTTTTCACAAAATTCAAATCCCAGCTCTAGAAAAATATGAATTTTCAACCTGCACTGAAGTGATAATTTATCGTTTTACCCTTTTTCACAAAATTCAAATTTACCTGAGTTTTATAGTCTCTAGAATCCGTGATTGAGCCATGATAATTATTCATTTCTTTACCTCAAATAATAGCCAAGTCAAACAATATATATATATGTTACCGTGGTTATCACTAGATTGGTATTCAATTGATATATGTTGGGATTTAGGTGAAATATTCAATCATGAATGAATAAAACAGAAATATGATGAAAAAATAGAAAAGATTGAGAAAAATGTGAAAAAAATGTTTTTCGCCAAAGGCTTGTGAAGGAAGAATGAGAGATATGGGCTATTATGTTGTATCAAAAGAAAAGTGAAATTGTGGAATACAAAATCAGTATATGGATAACTTCTTTGGAAATCCTTAAATTCATTCGTTTCTTAAACCTTCACCCAAGGCCCCATTATAACCAGATTAAGTCCTATTTGATTTTAGGAGGTATGGTTGAGTGTTTATGCTTTAATGCCTAAGATATATACAAACTATATTTGTTTATAAGTCTCTTAACATTCCTTTCATGCGATTATGCTAATGTCATTCTGTTTACTTATGCACTTCATTTTTGAGACATATGTGAGCACAATTTTTTTGAGTACATAAATTTGATCCTTACATATACGAATGAGTGAAACAATTATGATAATCAGATAATTCCCTTCTGAGTTTAAGCACCTAGCTGAGGTTTGGTATTGAAACTAGCCTTCGATAGCTAACAAGAGTATGAGTTTTGTTTAATGAATCTCTTGAATTACATGATCATATCACACACACACACACACACGAGTTTTTGATGCTAATATAATGGTGAATATTCTTTCATAATCTTTAAGTCTATAGAAGAGTCGTGTGTGAATCAATTTAAGTAGATATGGTATGTCTTTGATTTCGTGGTGATGAGGAGACAAAAATTTAATTCTGAATAGACAAATTGAAGTTTGTAGGTATCTTCTCTGGAAACTTTCATGAGACAACATTTGTCCACTAGAGGTAACCTAGGGAATTAAAGGCTTAGTGCATAGGATAAATGCATTTGTGTTACCTATGAAAGTAGTTTTGTATTAAATTTGCATTCAATTTTACATTTTATTAGATTGGTTATTATGATTTAAATTCCTTCGCATTTTATTTTTTGTATCACAAATTGTATTGCATATACTTAGAATTTGTGGCACAATGCAATGTGATCAAAGACTTTAATTAGGTATATTTTTGAGTTTCAGGATTTAGGGTTTTAATTAGTTTTGTTTCTAATTAGTTTTGAAAATAGAAAAAGAAAATAGAAAAAATCTTTGATATTCTGTACTGAGCTATCAGTAGATTGAATATTGCTTCCTACTAGTAGGTCTTGTACTGTTCACAAAAGTAAAAGGGTTTGCTTCTGGTTAAAATCATTTCATTCTCTTAAACCTTGAAGACCCATTCCCTCAAACCTTTCATATAGTTTCTATCTACTTCCTCAAATTTCTCCAATCCCTCGTTGATTCTTGTCTTGATCTTGGATTTTTTGGGTAATGGCTCCAAGAAAACTTCTGCCTTCAACTATCCTTGATGAAATCACTGGGGCTACACTTCTTGCTTAGGTCTTCTTCATTTCCATGAGCTCCATGATAATGGAAAGCATGGCAAGGCCATTGGGTGGCCAAAGGTCACCCAAGGCTGAGGCCACAACAACGATTAAGGGGAAGGGATCAACAAGTAGAGTGTCAGCAAGGGCCAAAGGAAAAAGACCTATGGTGGTGGATTCAGGGAGTGACGATGATAATGAGGAGCCTCCTATGCCCAAGAAGAAAAAGAAATCTGGGTACAAAGAGATGATCGAGAAGAGGGGTGTTAGGTGCAAAAGAATGGTGGATGCGGTAAGCCTAGACAAGAATTCTATGGTACAAGATATTATTGATTTTAGTTAAGTGTTTTTATTTAAGCCTATTGAGGGCTATATTTTGTCCCTGTTCCACGAGTTTTACTTTGGTTTTTCATTGGTGGATGTGGATTTGATGGTGTTGAGGGCTAAAGTGTGGAGGAAGGTGATTGACATGACTTCGGCTTCAACAGCTAAATATCTGAGCTATGAGACGCTTGAGCCTTTCTACAACTGACTACCCCATGTGAATTTAGTTTCCAAATACCCCTAAGAGGATGTGAAGGACATGTATGATAAGGCTAAGGATTTCAAGGACATGTTCATCCACAAACATCTGGAGGCTGACCATTGTTTTGTCAACAAGATCCTCCATTACAATGTATGCCCTAAGGGATTGGTGAAGAAGTTGGGGATGCTGAAGATTGGGATATTACATGAGTTTATGGTAAGGTCAAGGATCGACATTGCTCTTATGATCTGGGGCATGTTGAAAGACTACTACACGACTAGTAGACCAAATGGGAACATGCCCTTTGGTAGTATGATCACCCAGATCTATTTGGGAGCTAGGGGTGAAGAGATTGCCATCTGACACCTTGAGAGGGCCTCAGTTGGGCCCTATTAGCAGTGTGGGTGAGAAGAAGAGATCTACCATGTTGAAGGCTAGTGGGTCTAAGGGAAAGAGCAAGACCACTCCTTCTACTACAGTTGAGACCATGGAGACTGCCCCTACCTCTCGAGCCACTGTGAATCAGAGAGTAAGTAGGCCAGAGGGGAAGCTAAGTGGCATTAAGGGAGAGGTGAAAGTGGCCAGGCATGCTAAGGAAAGAGTGGAGACGAAGGTGGGTGCTTGTATAGGGATTTTAAGGAGGTTGTTCGAGGGTGCTTTCCCTGGAGAGTCATTTCTAGGAGGGAAGGCAACACTTGCTTCCATTTCTGTTCCTCCTCTTACTATTAGGCTAGGTTCTGATCTTATTGTTGCCACACCTCTTATTATGACTATGGAGAGTAGTGAAGAGGATGATCCATATGAGGAGGGGACCTACCTTTCTACCTTTCTTCTATTTTCTTCATATTTTTATTGTCTATAGTAGTGTATAGGTCATAGTAGAACCTTTGGTGTTTTCTTTTGGGTAGTAATAGCCTAGTAAAAGAACCCTTAGGTATAAGGCTATTACATTTTATCATTTTGTACCAAAAATCATAGCAGTTATATACATGAAGTCTTTTTTATTCCATTGGTGTGTCATTTATTCTTCAAGCATATGTATTTCTATTTGATGATATTCATTAAGTGATGTAGTATGTCTTGGAATTTATAGTGTAATGTTAGGAATTTTTAAGTTTGTTTACATTCAGTTTGCTAAGGGACTAGACAAGTCTAAGTTGGGGGCTTGTGATGAGAGCATAATATTGCATATTATAGGTCTTATATCATCCATCTTAACTATGTTAATTACTTAATTCTTTTGATTTAGTTTAGTTTTCTATTTTATGGAGGAATTTGGTATTTGCAGGTGAACATATATAAAGCAAGGTTTTGAACATCATTTCATGGCATGGACTTTGGGATAAGTTAGGAGGTTTAGGAGTCAAGCCAAGGCAGCGTAGAGCATAATTGAAGAAAAAACCCTTTCTATTGGTACAACTAAAGACAGAAGTCAGTTCTACCGGTAGGAGTTCATTTCTACTAGTAGAATTAAAACAAAGAGTTTTTCTACCAGTGGGTGACTACTGTTCTACCGATAGGTTTGAAACAGAAAGGTGTTCTACGATAGAAGAGAAGGCCAACAAGTTCGTGCAAAACAGTGAACAATTCTACCGGTAGGTCGTTTTCTGCTTCCTACTAGTATGTTACTATATTTCGATAGTGAAGACTCCTAAGGAAAGTGAATCAGTTGAATTATTTGAAGGCCATGATTATTGGATGAAAACTAAGATTTTCAACAGAAAATCATCTATAAATACCAAGGGCTAGCCACTTGAGAGGGGATCTCCTTTTCATCATTCATTTCCCCAATTTCTTCACCAAGCATTCTTTCTCTATTTCCTAGGTTTTATATTTAGTCTTCTTATTCTTTAAAGCTTTTGCCATTGTTTTAAATTTGAAGCTTTGTTTAATTTCAAATATTTCCTTCTTACAACGCATTACTTTTGATTCTTCTTGTGAACGGTTTACATTAAAGCAATTCAATTCAAGGTATTTACTTTTCTTGCAATTTCAATGTAAGTTTTCTTGCTTCAAATTATGATCATGCTCTTATTTTCAATTTCATAATGAGTGAGTAGTAGTACTCTGATTTGATAAGATGAGGGAGTCTTATTTGTGAATTGAAAATTTTGACTCATTCTAGGGTTTTTCAATGATTGATTTATTTGGATTAATTGATTGATTAAAGTTGAAAATAGTATAGATATGTATATCTTCTTATTTACCTGTAGATAACTAAAACTTGGAACGACCAATTATTGAAATCATTGCAATCGAAGTTAGTTTAATGTTTTTAAAATTAAATCAATTAATTTCAATATACATTTGTTATTTACAATTAGGTGTTTAATAAAATACCTACCGTTTGAATGCGTTTGAGTACAATCTTAAATTAGTTATAAAATTTGAGTCAAAATACTTGTTTACGGTGAGATGAACTCTATTGATTAACTGAATTTTTCTTTAATTGTTAATTCATAGTTGATACATTTTTCAAACCAACTCTCAAAATTCAAGGTTTTTATTTTCTTTTGCTTATCATCCTTTAAGCCAATTGTTTTTCCTGAGGAGACCCCCTTGGTAATCGACCTAGTTACAAAAAGGATGCCCTTTCCTATGCTTGAGAATTCTTTGTTCATTTAATACCACTTTGAGAAGCATGCACAAAGCGTTCTCGAAAACAAAGGCAAAAGATTGTGTTTGCTCTATTACCATTACAATGCTAATGTGGCCAAAATTTTTTTTTTTTTAGTTGATATCAATTTTTCCAAAAAGTACCCAAAACATATAGAACAAAATACCAATTTCGTGAGATTGGAAGACAGAGTTTATGACCAGGACATAAAAAATTATGCAAACATTTTTTTTTTTTTGACAATTTGTATTTTTGCATCTTCAAAGTTTGACTCTAATATCACTTCACTCCTTTTCCTATTAAATTTCTCAAATTTTATTTTAACTACTTTAATTGGTTTCATGTTGTCCCAAAACCAAATGTTCATTATATTATGGACAATAAATCTCCACGTATTAGTGGATTTTGAGACAAAGTGGAATAAAATAAAGGGTTAATTGCACTAGAGGTCTCCAAAGTAAGAATTTTGTTTAATTTTGGTCCCCAATGTTTCAATTGCATAATTTTGGTCGCTGAAGTATTGAATATGTTTCTATATGGTCCTTCAAGCAGACAACTTTAAGATTGCTAATGATTTTTTATCATAAATTTGTCACATAATACTAAATATGGAAAAAAAATAATTTTGATAGCCCTTAAACAAAATTTGGGTAGCTCTTGACAAAAAAATGTGTAATATGGGTAGCTTTTGACCAATATTTGGATAGTTCATGATCAAAATTATGTAATGTAGGTAGCTATTTAACCAAAATTTGAGTAAAAAATTTGTCAAGAGTTATCCAAATTATTTTTTTGTCTATATTTAAGTATCGCGTGATAAGTTTATGATAAAAAATCGTTAGCAATCTCAACACTGTTTGCATTAGGGACTATATAGAAACATATTTAATACTTCAGGGACCAAAATAATGGAATTGAAACCAAAATAAGACAAACTACATATTTTGAGGACCTTCAGTGCAATTAACTGGTATCTATAATTAGCACAATGTAGAACCAATATATATAATTGGAGGTGCAATGTGAAAAAGATGCTACTCCAAACTAACTTGTAATTTTTTTTTGAACAAAAGCAAAAAAGTAATTAAGAGGGTCAAATTATAGGGCAAATGATATTTGTTTCCTTGAAAGTGATGATACCCAAAATATGCCAAAGGTAGAGCTCGAGTATTCAGTTCAAACCTTTCTAGCTTGGACACTCAGCCCATCCTGGATAACCAGGAAGCTTGAGGTCAAACCTTCCATCCCTGCAATTGCATCACCACAAGGATAGCATAGAAGACAGCTAGCTTCCACCCAAGTGCCACCCAAATCGTAATGGGCATATATCTAGGCAGAAGAGTCGCAACTGCCTCAACATCCTCCACAACAGTTGCATGATAACCGCAACCGTTATAAGAAGGAAGCAATGATCATGCTAGAGATCAGGCGAGGTCCAGGACCAACTATAAATAAGAGGCATAACCCTCACAAGAGGATATGAGCATCTAGCTAACAAAAATACTTTGTGTAATCTCCCTTCATTATCAATAATATCTCCATGAGCAAGAGACTCCTTTTTGAGTGGATTAGCCAAGCTCTAGAATTGGTGAATCACTATAAATTTTTTGTGTGCAAACCCTCAGTCCCCTCTATTCAACTCTTAAGAGCCTAGGAGCTCCGACTGAGCCATTTAGTAACCCTTAAATCCCCAAACTCTACTCTACCGTCCTACACACACCATCAATTGGCGTTATCAGTGGGAACGACTATTCCTCTAAAAATTCTACTGATCACCTTCAATAATTGATNCAGTAACCCTTAAATCCCCAAAACTCTACTCTACCGTCCTACACACACCATCAATTGGCGCTATCAGTGGGAACGACTATTCCTCTAAAAATTCTACTGATCACCTTCAATAATTGATGGTTTCTATGCGCAATATGAGCAGAAGTTAGATAAACCCCTTATGTTTGCAGAACCAACAATAAGTTGCCACTGGAAGACAGTAGGAAAATCCTCGTGATTTCCTGCCTAATCTAGAGGTTGACCTACCCATGGTGGACCCTCCTTTGAATAACAAGCTTGAGGCCCTTTACCTAGCCAACCAATGCCTTTTTCAACAGAATGAGTAATTACTAAACTTATCCAACATCCCTAGAGGGAACAACTAGCCCAAAATGATCTCCTATGTGGGGAACGTCAACATCTCAATCCCCTAAGGGATATTATGGAGGGGGATGAGCATAGCCAGATAGTTGGCAATATCCACCGTCGAGTTCAAACGAATGAGGAATAAGAGGAAGTTCTAAGCCAAAACAAGGGAACTCATAGGAATGAGTTTCCCCCATTCTAGCAAGAAAGAAAGGAACAGTTGTAGAAGAAGCNTGGAGGGGGATGAGCATAGCCAGATAGTTGGCAATATCCACCGTCGAGTTCAAATGAATGAGGAATAAGAGGAAGTTCTAAGCCAAAACAAGGGAACTTATAGGAATGAGTTTCCCCCATTCTAGCAAGAAAGAAAGGAACAGTTGTAGAAGAAGCACTTCAAGGAGATTCTATAAGAACTTGGTCGCGTGAAGGAGGCTATAAGGGGTAAGACTCCCGTGACTATGGATGCCCTGCTCCAGTAGATAGAATCTCCCTTCACCGCAGAGGTGCTGTATTTTCCTCTTCCATCAAAATTCAAAATGCCACAAATAGAGGCCTTTGAGGGGACAAAGGATCCTATGGACCATCTCAACACCTATAAAAATCAAATGGAGTTGCATGGTTATCAAGACCTAGTGCGATGCTGAGCTTTCACTAACACTGAATGGCTCAACTTTAGCTTGGTTTAATAAGTTGACCCCAACTTCTATTTTTTTGTTCAAGGAGTTCTCTGTTTCATTTGTGTCATATTTCATTGGAGCTCAAACTTATTGCAAGCCGAGTTACCACTTACTAAATGTGAAGCAAGGGCCAAATGAGACACTACGTAGCTACGTTCAAAGGTTCAACTCAGATTCTCTAAAAGTAGACATCCCTGACGATAAATTTGCCCTTATTGCCTTCATTATTGGGCTGGGAGTCTAGTCGAAAGATATGATGTTCTCTATCTCCAAGAACCCATAAGGCAATATATCTGAGGCTCTTGTCAAAGCAAAAAAGTATATCAATGGCGAGGAAGCTCAACTACCCATAAGGAGAAATAAAAGAGGAAGGACCGAAGTCTGAGGAAGGAAAGAAGTTGAGATTAGTCTCCATGAAAAGACTGATATTGCTCCAAAAAGAGGATAGGGGACATTTGAGATCACTTGGGACCTCCACCTCAGGAGCTACAATAGGGGTACGCCCCACAGCAGTTCACACCTCTTAATGCTACAGTATCCTAGGTACTTTACGAGGTTTAAAATGAAAAATTCTTGAGGTAGCCACCTTGAATGAAGGCTGACCCTACCAAATGGGATGCAATGAAGTACTGTGAGTATCATTAGGACCATGGTTACCTCACCAATGATTGCATCCAATTGAAGAAGGAGATCGAGTTCCAAATTTAGAGGGGGCAGCTGCGCCGCTTCGTGGTGCAAGACAATCAAAATTGAGCTCACCCACCTCCAGCACCTTATCAACAAGCTCCTCTACAATGCTAATAGCCCTTGGTAGAGATCAAGGTAATATTAGGAGGATATTCTGGAGGTGGGGAAACTAGCTCAACCAAAAAAACCCACATGCAAAAAGTCAGATTTGAGGACATTTTGGAAGTGTAGGTTATGTCCAAAACTCCTCGACTGAGTATGGATATCACCTTGTCTGACTTAGATCTTGAAGGCTGCCAGTATCCTCACGATGATCCCTTGGTAGTAAGGGCTATCATCACCAACATAACCGTCCACTGGGTTCTAATCGATAACAAAAGCTTTGCCGATATCATCTTTGCATTAGCCTTCAACAAGATGAACATTGGCAGAGACAAGCTTGAGCTAGTGAGAACTCACCTACTCAAATTCTCTAGATAAAGGGTGCTCCCCCTAGGCTCAATCCAACTTGTTCTCACAATAGAAGACCCTCCTTGCCAATTAACCATTACCGTAAGATTCCTAGTCGTTGATGCCCTATCAATGTACAAAATTTTATTGGGGAGGCATCCCTCAATGCCATGAGGGCTATTCCCTCTACCTATCATCTAGTGATGAAGATTCCTATTGATAATGTTGTTGGGGTGGTTCGAGGAGACCAGTGAGTGGCACGAGTATGCTACATGGCATCTATGAAGAGGAAAGAGGTTGAGACCATACAATTGGATGAGCTCGATATGAGAGATGAGCTGGAACACAAGATCCATGCCTTTAGAAGAGTTGGAGCCAATCCAACTCGACAAGGACCCATTACACTTGGTGTACATAGGGTCAAGAATGCTCATGGAAAACAAAGAATTACTTATCTAGTTTTTGAAAAGAAACATTGAGGTCTTTGCGTGGAAGCAAGAGTACATGCGAGGAATTGATCCCTCACTCATCAGGCACAAACTCAGCGTGAACCCCACCTTCAAACCCATCAAGCAGAAATGGAGAAACTTTGCCCTAGAGCGCCAGAAAGCTATAAATGAAGAGGTCTCCAAGCTCCTCCTTGCCAAGCCCATCAGGGACATAAATTATCTATTTTTTCTGGCCAATGTGGTCTTTCTAAAGAAGACTAATGGTAAGTGGCATCTCTGCATTGAGTTCATTAACCTGAATCATGCCTGCCCAAAGGATAACTTTCCTTTACCATTAATTGATCTAATTTTGGATGCCACAATAGGGAATGAACTGCTCATCTTCATGGATGTTTTCTCAGGATATAACCAGATTAGGATGGACCCCACTAACCAAGAGAAGATGTCATTCGTAACTGAATAGGGGACATCTTGCTACCAAGTCATGTTGTTTGGGTTAAGAACGTAGGAGCCATATACTAGGGATTGGTGAATTGTATGTTCCAAAAGTAGATCATGACATCAATGCAGGTGTACATCAATGACATGCTAGTGAATTCATTGAATGCTAAGCTCTACATCAGACACCTCAAGGAATCATTTTAGATTCTTAGAAAGTACCAGATGAAGCTCAACCTAGCCAAATGTGCCTTTGGGGTCTCCGTAGGAAAGTTCTTAGGCTTTAAAGTCAATAGCCGAGGTATTGAGGCTAACCCAAAAAACATCAGAGCTATAATTGATGTGCATCTGCCTTCAAACACAAGAGAGATCTAATGTTTGACATGTAGAATAGTAACATTGAGCTAGTTTGTCTCCAGGTCAAGTGATAAGTGTCAGCCCTTCTTTCAAGTCCCCAAAAAAGNACTGCCTTCAAACACAAGAGAGATCTAATGTTTGACATGTAGAATAGTAACATTGAGCCAGTTTGTCTCCAGGTCAAGTGATAAGTGTCAGCCCTTCTTTCAAGTCCCCAAAAAAGAATTTTAATGGGATGTATAGTGTGAAGAGGCATTTAAAGCCCTAAAAAATTATCTCAGCTCACCACATGTTCTTGTGAACCCTCAAGAAGGAGAATTACTCATCCTGTACTTAGCAGTCTCAGACTTTTCCACTAGTGCAGCCCTGGTATGGGAATTAGATTGAGCTTACAACCAGTCTACTACTGCAGTAGAGTTCTGAGGGGAGTAGAGAAAAGGTATCTGAAAATGAAAAAACTAGTCCTAGCACTAGTAACAGTGGTAAAAAGGCCCAGACTTTATTTTTAGGCTCACAAAATCGAAGTCCCCATTCATCAGCCAATGAATCAAGTCTTACATAAGCCAAAGTTGTTAGGGAGACTGGTCAAACGGGCAATAGAGCTCAATGAGTTCAACATCAAGTATAAGCCTATAATTTCTATTAAAGGATAGATATTGGATGATTTCATCATAGAGTTCAGAACAGGTCAAGAGGCAACCTTGGATGTAATCCAATTGATCCCCAACCTCCCAACGTGTAAGCTTTCTATAGATGGTGCTGCAATTGCCCAAGGTAGCGATGCTGAACTAATCCTGACCTCTCCAGTTGGGATAAACATAGAGTACGCCCTCATATTTGATTTCAAAGCTTCAAACAACGAGGTTGAGTACGATACTGTAATTGTTGGGCTCAATATGGCATATTCCATGGAAGTAGAGTAGTTCGTGATTCACACCAACTTCCAGCTACGAGGAAACACACAAGGCTAAGAGAGAAAGAATGGCTCTATATCTGAAGAAGGTACAAGAACTGATGAAGAACTTTGTGCAGGTTAAGGTTGTGCATGTTCCTAAAGCAGAAAATTCCCAAGCCGAGGCCTTAGCTAGACTAGTCACTGCCTCTCAAGAGAACT
Source organism: Ilex paraguariensis (assembly GCA_963454935.2). Classification (NCBI taxonomy): domain Eukaryota; kingdom Viridiplantae; phylum Streptophyta; class Magnoliopsida; order Aquifoliales; family Aquifoliaceae; genus Ilex; species Ilex paraguariensis. Next base: position 1,119,269 of record CAUOFW020000792.1, read on the forward strand.
TGGATAGGTTGATCCCAGCCGAGCCATTAGTAAGCTCTGAGGTCAACGAGATATTCCTTGTTTAGACTTACCTGACCTAGATGGACCTAATTAAGGATAACATTTAGAATAAGACCCTTCCAACAGATTCTAAAGAAGCAACAAGACTAAGAGCCACATTTTTCAGATTCACCATCATCTAGGGGAACCTATACAAAAGGGGCTTCTCATCACCACTCTTAAGGTGTGTTGACAACAAAGAGACAAACTACATCTTGAGAGAAATTCGTGAAGGCGTCTGCGGTAATCAAATTGGAGCTCGAAACCTGGCTAGCAAAGCTCTAAGGCAAGGGTATTTTTGGCACACGATGCTCAGGGATGCAGTAGAGCTGGTAAAAAAGTGCAAAGCCTGCCAATTGCATGCCAATGTCCCACACTACCCACTAGAGCTCCTCAACTTGGTGCTTAGGTTATGGCCGTTTCAGCAATGGGTTTTAGGCGTACTCGGTCCTCTTCCAATAAGCACTTGGTAATGCAAATTCGTGATAATTGGAGCAGACTACTTCACCAAATGGGCTAAGGTTGAACCTCTTACAAAAATTACAAAGCCGAAGATCCAGAGCTTCACTTGAAAATCCATAATCTGTAGATTTGGAATCCATAGGACATTCATCTCAAATAATAGGAATCAATTTGACAATTGCTGGTTCAAAGGGTTTTGCATTGAGCTGGGCATAAAGAATTACTTCTAGACACCAGCTCATCCTCAGTCGAATGGGCAAGTATAAGTAACCATCTGGACTATTAAGGCAGCTCTTAAAACAAAACTCGAAGTCTTAAAATGTCAATGGGTAGAGCACATGCCAAAATTGCTATGGGCTTATAGAACCACCACTAGAACAACGAATCAAGAAACACCTTTCGCCTAGGCTTATGGCACTGAAGTAGTGGCTCCTATGGAAATAGGCATCTCATTTCCAATAACGGAGTTCACCAACCCTGAGATGAAAGATGAGTCACTTTTAGTCAATCTCGACTTCCTAGATGAAAAAAGGGACAGAGCCTTACAACACATCCTTGACTACCAGAGGAAAAAAAAAAGATATTACAATAGGAAGGTCAGACGTAGAAGTTCCAAAGTAGGAGATCTGGTCCTCAAGAGACNGTTTGACAATTGCAGGTTCAAAGGGTTTTGCGTTGAGCTGGGCATAAAGAATTACTTCTCGACACTAGCTCATCCTCAGTCGAATGGGCAAGTATAAGTAACCATCTGGACTATTAAGGCAGCTCTTAAAACAAAACTCGAAGTCTTAAAATGTCAATGGGTAGAGCACATGCCAAAATTGCTATGGGCTTATAGAACCACCACTAGAACAACGAATCAAGAAACACCTTTCGCCTAGGCTTATGGCACTGAAGTAGTGGCTCCTATGGAAATAGGCATCTCATTTCCAATAACGGAGTTCACCAACCCTGAGATGAAAGATGAGTCACTTTTAGTCAATCTCGACTTCCTAGATGAAAAAAGGGACAGAGCCTTACAACACATCCTTGACTACCAGAGGAAAAAAAAAAGATATTACAATAGGAAGGTCAGACGTAGAAGTTCCAAAGTAGGAGATCTGGTCCTCAAGAGACTCCTCCCAGTTGGAAAGGACCCCACTTATGGAAAGTTAGGGCACAACTGGGAAGGTCTGTACATCGTGTCCAGAGTAATCATACCAGGGAATTATGAGCTACAAACTAAAGAAGGAAGAGTTTTGCCTCACTCATGGAACACTGATCATTTGAAAAAGTTCTTTTAATTGATACGAACCCTACTTTTGTAAAACTTGACTGCAATAAACAAGAAGTTTCAGATTAATCGTCAATCTACAAGTAGCAAATTATGGGCTCTTTAGCTCATAAATCTAAGATGAGCTCTTCAGCTTATTAAAATACGATGAGCTCTTCAGCACATACATCATAGATGAGCTCTTTAGCTTATAAAACTGCGATGAGCTCTTCAGCTTATAAATCTAAGATACGCTCTTTGGCTCATAAAAATACAATGAGCTCTTCAGCTCATAAATCTAAGATGAGCTCTTCAGCTCATAAAACTTCGATAAGCATAAAACTATGATGAGCTATTCAGCTCATAAATCTAAAATGAGCTATTCAGCTCATTCAGCCTTAGGAACAACACCAGAAGCAAAAACCACAAATTCAGCCTCCTTGTCAACACCAGAAGTAGAAACCTCAACTTCAGGTTCCTTATCAGCAACTAGTCCTTCTTTTTCCTTACCTAGAAGAGGATCAAAATCGAAGTCTTAATCTAATTATTTTTCTATGGCTTGTTCTTGGAAGGCAAAATACCCCACTGCCTAGTTCGTAGCAGACTCATCTTGAAGCACTGCTATCTGGATATCTTTTTCCCGATCCTTGGCTTTGTTTTCCATGATCTCTTTTAATATTACAACATTGACCTTAGCCAACATCTTGTATTCATCTTCATGGACTGGATGGAATCCTNTAGAAACCTCAACTTCAGGTTCCTTATCAGCAACTATTCCTTCTTTTTCCTTACCTAGAAGAGGATAAAATCGAAGTCTTAATCTGATTATTTTTCTATGGCTTGTTCTTGGAAGTCAAAATACCCCACTGCCTAGTTCGTAGCAGACTCATCTTGAAGCACTGCTATCTGGGTATCTTTTTCCCGATCCTTGGCTTTGTTTTCCATGATCTCTTTTAATATTACAACATTGACCTTAGCCAACATCTTGTATTCATCTTCATGGACTGGATGGAATCCTGAGCTTCCAAGGCATCCTTTCGTGCTTGAAATAGGCCATCCATTTTGAGTTTGAGCTTGTCACTCATCCTCATAACCTCTGCCTCTAAGTATTTTTTAGTTGAGCTTAGATCTTGCACTTGAGACTTCAAGTCCTGAACTTGAGCCCTTAGGTCATCATTGGAGAAAAATAGCTCAGACACCTTAAGCTCGAAAGCCTTTGAAGACTTTAGATCCGTCTTAGCATCATTCTTAGAAGCTTGGACCCTTTGCACTAGAGGTCCCACGTGGATGGAAAACTGTGAAAGCAAGCAAGACATAAAGTCAAAAATTATAAAGAGACAGACCCAACCTGAAAGCATGCCAAATAGAAACTTACCAAGGCTGCACCAAAAAGAGCAGTAGTTGCTAAGGTGGACAAAGGCATCGAGACTGCCTCCTGGATATCTGACTTAGTGATGAAAGATAGAAGAATGCTAGCAGCAAGGTTCACGTCCCTAATTGATGAACCCTTGCATTGAGAAGCTCGGCCAAAAGAGCTCTCAATTTTACCAGGGTCAATTGGATAGACGTCACTTCAGCTGACTGTGAAGCAAAAAGACCCCGTAAAGAGGGGGCCAAAGAGCTCAGCACATCAGCTCCCTCTTTAGTCGAGGATGAGGGCTTCTTGAACCCAGCTTTAGGAAGGTCTCCCACCATGGACTAGGGGGCATCAGAGATCTCGGGAGCCGGGAGACTCCCCTTAAAAGGAGGCAATGGTTAAGAAGATGACTTCTGAGGAGATGAGGCCGTCGGAGGAGGTAGAGGCACCTCTACCTTTTGAGCCTTTGGAGAGGGATCCAAGTTGCTCCTAAATCCGAATTTAACCTTACGTTTACCCCCAGTCATACCCTTCTTAAATTAGGTCATCTTGGCCCTTACTGTCTCAACATCAGGAGCCATCAAGCTAGGACCTAAAAAAATCAAGGCAAGCAAGTCAGTAGATTCGGAAAGGAGAAAAAGTAGAGCTAGGAATAGAGAAGGAAATCCTTAGAAAAATGCATTAGAAATCCCATTTAGATTTTATCTTTACTCGATTTGAAAAGTCAATTTAATCCATCTACTTGGGTTAAATGAAACTCAAGGTGGACTGAGATATTTTTACATAGATCGGATAAGTGGAAAAAATTAGATATTTGTCCAAAGCTGATCCGTTCAAAATCTCTTCACCGAATTCCTCTCCTTCTTCTCCATTCAAAATCTCTTTCATCTCCAACCAGTAGCGATTTGTGTTATAGAAAATGTGTATATAATTAGATTATACTATACTGCTTTCAATCTAAATCAATCATAAACATAATAGAAAGTAAGCAAAATCAGTGCACTCACAAAAACCAAAAAATTTAATAATAAAAACAATAATCTGAGTCCTGTTTAATCACAATTTTCTTGAGATAGATTTGCTCCCTCTCGATGCTTAAGGTTGATAAACAACTGTCTCCCAAGATAGAATGAATTTTGTTCCTAAAGATACATCATTTCAATCTCCAAGACTCTAATGAACAAAATTATGTGTTTATACTTGAACCGTACTTGAAAAATAATAATGCAACAATATGCAGAGAGAGAGAGAAGAATGATCAAATACTTGATTCAGTATTTGGATAATTGAGAGAACTAGAATGAAAGAGCGATTCCTAAATTGTTCAATGGTGTATTTTGGGAATGCAAGGAATCACCTATTTATAGAATCACTAGTAGCTTTTCATAAAGGGTGTAACCATATGTAATGGTACATTTTGGTCCAAAGGGTATAAATTGTGACTTTATGAAAAGGTACAATCATTTGAAATGGTGTCTTTTAGTCCANATTTTGGGAATGCAAGGAATCACCTATTTATAGAATCACTAGTAACTTTTCATAAAGGGTGTAACCATATGTAATGGTACATTTTGGTCCAAAGGATATAAATTGTGACTTTATGAAAAGGTACAATCATTTGAAATGGTGTCTTTTAGTCCAAGAGATATCAATGGTGCCTTTATGAAAAGTGGTGACTATTTGTAATGGTGTTTTTTAACCAAAAGGTGTTAATGGTGGCTTTATGAAAAGATGTAACTATTTGGATTGGTGTCTTTAACCAAAAGTCACCAATTTTGAATTAGTAACCTTTCATGTCATATTCACTTCACACCTTTTCAATTGCTCTCAAAAGTCACAAAGACCTTAACAATTTCTCATTCAATATTTAATCGTTTTTAAAAAAAAAATAAATATACCATTGTTTCCAAAAATCCTTTACATGAATGAAAATTCAATGTTTGTTAATGCAAACGCTAGTTCAAGTACATGTTAAATGTTAATGCATCGGGATAAGTAGACGGTGGCCTTGAACTTTCCATAGTGACAAACTATTGGATTTACTTAGCTATCTAGTGGACATGATGTTTTTGACTAGTCAGTCGTTTGTGTAAAACCTAGGTAAATTTGAATTTTTATGAAAAATAGAAAAATGGTAATTTGTCACTTCGGTATGGGTATTTTTATAGAGCTTGGATGATGAAACGGGCCTCACCATTGGATTCATCTCGTAAAATCTAGTTATCTAGTCAATTTTCGTGGAATTCTGAGACAGTAAGACTTTTTGCGTTTTACGAGGTGATCTAGTGTCGGGTGACCTAAAAACGAAATATGGAATAAAATTTCTTAAGTTGGAAAAAAATTTAAAAGAATTTCATATATAAATATTCTAAACTTGAACAGGGACAAAATTTAATTATTTCAGGATAAAATCAGACCCAGGAAAGTAGGACGTGTGGCGTAACGTAGGCCAAGAATCATAGGAGTATAAATAGGAGAAAAAAAATCAGATTTTCTCCCCATTCTCATCTGGGTTTAATGTTGGAAGAGGAAGAGAGGGAAAAGAGAAAAAAAAATCAAAATCTCCAACTTCTCTCTACGATCGACGGAGTTCCGTTGGTTGAATCAACTCGGGCCAAGAGTCAAAGTTCACCTACGTGACGAGGGCTATGCGACCGTATAAAAATGGATGGATTTCATTGAAGATTCAAAAAATAAAATTTTGGGAAAATCAGAGTTTGATCTTTGTTGGTGCTCTTGAAGGTTCTACAATCTCGTTTTACGCATTAAGAGGTTGGGTTTTCATGTTAACTAGGTTTATTTCCAACCTGGGGTGATTATATGAAATGGGTAGGTTATTAAATGTATTTAACACTTGCCTATTGTTGTAGATTGACGAAATGGGTAGAATAAATTCTATCTTGAATTGGGTATGTAGAAATTACTTAATGTAATTTCTTGAATTATGTGATGAATTTAGGTATTTTATGTGATTACATGATTTGGTGCCTTAATGGTGTTTGATTTAATGCCTATGTGAAATTAAGTGTGTTTTGCATGTATAACATGTTTGGGAAATTGTTGTTGAATGTAGATGTTGATATGTGCAAGATGNAGGTGTTTGATTTAATGCCTATGTGAAATTAAGTGTGTTTTGCATAAATTATGTATAACATGTTTGGGAAATTGTTGTTGAATGTAGATGTTGATATGTGCAAGATGATATATTGACATTATGAGGTTTTATGGAAATTATGCTTATGATATAATTAACCATGGTATATGTTGAAATGTGGTTGAGATTGTTCATATGACACTCATACATATTGGACATGAGATTGATATTGCAATTATACATTACATTGCATTAGCTCGAAGGCATTACATTCATGGGCATTAGGCATGCGACGCCCCAAAATCCGGGGTCTTTTGTTAACCCGTTGATCACCTATCAACCCGCGGAATTACCCGTGATTGTTGCCCATTCCGGCGTCACGTCAACATCCCTTTTGTCCGGGATTTTAACTCACACGTGTGACCTGTGCTCCTTTAATCATTTAGTCCCATCGAGATTCAATATACCCCAATGTAACTCATTTAAGGTCCAATTGTGTCATTGGAACCAAAGAGCACATAACCCAAAAGCATGCCAATGCATTCTTCAAATTTCAGTTTTTTGGAAAACCTTCTGGAAGGTTTTGCTCGACCTTCCAGAAGGTTTTACTTACTAGAAGAGTTCCTTCAGAGGTTTTTCATCGACCTTCCGAAAGATTTAGCACACTGGAATCCTATCTTGAAGAAAGATGTGTCGACCTTCCAGAAGATGTGTTAAACATTCAGGAAGAAGTTACATACTGGATTCCCTTACTTTAGAAAAATGAGAAGACCTTCCGGAAGGTTTCACCCACTGTTCCAGTTTTTCCTTGTCTTTGTCCAAACCTTCCAGAAGGTTTTGCCTAGACCTTCCGGAAGGTTTTATCCATAATTTTCTGTTTCACCTATTTTTTATTTCCAATTCATTCCAAACCTTTCCTCAAACATCCCGTACAGGTAAAATATTGTTTTTCACATAAGACTTGATACATACCAGTTCTATTACAATTAATTCCATATGATTGCAAGCCCATTTACACAATTACATGCTCAAAATGAAATTTTACACAAGTTTTACAAAAACATGCTTTCAAAAGCCACAAACCAGCTTTTCTTCATCGTTGAGGCCCCGAATGTGAGTCCTCCACCGATACGAACCCTGCACCTGAAATATTTCCCGCATAGGGGTGAGCCAACGCCAAGTAGAATGTTTCCTACAGAGGCTACTCCCCAACCTAAGTGCATATGCTATGTTCACATGCAACATTTAACAACAACAATCATCCCAACTAGCACTTAAGCAAGTCAAGGTTGGAATCTAACATACCATGCCATGAAATTGACATGATGCCCAATCATGCAATTTACCCGAGCCCTTCTTGGCTCCACAACATATGCAAAGCCTATATGTATAAGACCGAGCTTTTTCTAGCTCCGACCATTTACATTCCCCAATACTATGCCATGAGTGTCAAAATCGGGCTTTCGACGCCCCCGCCATTGGTGTTACACGTCTAATGACTACTTAAAACCTCCGGGTCTTTCTTGGGGTGGGTATTTATGGAATTACACAAGGGTCACCCAACCGAAACAGAATTCATGGACTTTCACCAACGGTTTTGCCTACATCGACACACTTTATGGGCTCTTATACCAACAGAAGTGCATATTTGAAATACCGGGTCTCTCACCCGAGGGATAGTCTAGCCGTTCTTGCTAACCCCGACCCAATTTTTTTTCATGCAACAGTACGATTTAGTCGGATATTCAACCCAACTTTCCCAAGTCCACCTACATGGTGTTTGATGTCAACCATGCACCCACACCCATAAATTGCAATGTCTCCGAGCATATGTCATGTAATTCACCATTGTCATCTCAATATCATGCCCACATGTAATGAATGTCATATAAGCAAATTTAACCACTTGTATACATACATCATGCAATTTATCACCAATTTCATCACAATGCCACTATATCAATGAACATATACCAACATTTCATTTCCAATAATAATTCACAAGCATGTCATTACATAATATAAGCTAACAACACACTTAATTCCCAAGACATAAAATAAACACATAACATGCCCACAAAACACCCAATTCCATGAATCACATTGAGTCTAATTCACAACCCATTTCAAGGAAAAATTTTATTTTACCCAATTTCAATACCCATTTCATCAATTTCCACAACATAGGTAATGATAAAATCTTTTCATCAACATACCCATTACATACTACACCCTTGGTTGTTAAATAAACTTAAGTAGGAAGGAACCCTATCTCTTGAAGCGTAAAGAACACGTAGGGAAGCTCCAAGACTTAAACTCTAACTCTAATCCAAGCCTTCCTAAAATCTAATTTTTCAACCTTCGGTGAAAACCCTCATTTTTGGTATGTAGGCGTAGCCCTCGACGAGGAGACCGATTTTTCTTCTTTGCCCGAGGGAATCCGAGCACTCGATCTCCATAGATCATAGAGATAAGGTGAAAGAGCTCTCTCTTTTCCCTCTCTTCTCTATTAGTAACGGCAGAGTGTGTGTGAGGGGGGAGAAATTCAGATTTCCCCCCTATTTATATTTCTCAATGCTTAGCCCACAATGCGCCATGCAACCCTATTTTCCCGCGTCCGTTTTCGCCCCGAAACGATTAAATTTTGTCCCGGTTCAAGTTCAAAATAATTTTATTTTAATTTGCCTTAAATTATTTCTCAAATTTTGAAATTTTATCAAAAATCTCATTTTTTGGGTCACCCAAGAATCGACCGCCTCGTAAAACGTGAAAAATCTGACTATCTCAAAATTCGATAAAATTTGACAGGGTAACTAGATTTAGCGTGACGAATCCAATAGTCAGGTCCGTTTTGCCATCCGATATCTAAAAAAATTCAGGTTTTCAATCCTTACTGTAGCGACAATTTACCGTTTTGCCTATTTTTGTAAAAAGTTTAAATTTATCGGGTTTTACATTCTTTCCCCCTTAAAAGAATTTCATCCCCGAAATTCACACACACACACACTTAACCGCATGCATATGCTACAAGAACATTATGATTAAAATTATAAAACTTGTACCTCCATTCTCGAATAGGAACAGATAGTTGATGCGTATAGTGTCTTCACGTTCCCATNTAAGAACATTATGCTTAAAATTATAAAACTTGTACCTCCATTCTCGAATAGGAACAGATAGTNCAAGAACATTATGATTAAAATTATAAAACTTGTACCTCCATTCTCGAATAGGAACAGATAGTTGATGCGTATAGTGTCTTCACGTTCCCATGTCACCTCCTCTATGCCTCGGTGCTGCCACAACACCTTCACTAACCTTACGGTCTTATCTTGCAAAGCCTGTTCCCGACTATCCATGATATGCACTGGTCCCTCCTCGAAGGTCCCATCTGCATCAACAATCATCTCACCCCAATCCAATACATGTGTCAGACCTGAAGTATACTTCCGGAGCATAAAGACATGGACCATTGCGTGAACACCTGATAGATTTGGCGGTAACAAAAATCGGTAAGCCACTGTACCCACCCTCTCGAGTACCTCGAAGGGTCCGATAAACCTTGGCGACAACTTCCCTCATTTTTTGAACCTGACCCAGCTTCCCTCATTTTTTGAACCTGACCACTCCTCTCTTAGGCATCACCTTTAAGAAGACGTAATCTCCTACCTCGAATTCCAGAGGTCACCGCCGTCTGTCGGCGTAGCTTTTCTGTCGGCTCTGAGCCGTAAGAAGACGTTTTTGAATCAAGTCCACCTTCTCTGAGGTGTTTCTAATCAAATTCGGACCCGTAGAGGGTTTCTCTTCCACCTCCGTCCAACAAATCAGAGAATAACAAGGCCTCCTATAAAGTGCCTCATAGGATGCCATCTGTATGCTCGCCTGATAACTTTTATTGTAGGTGAATTCCAGTAAGGATAAGTGATCTTCCCAGCTACCTTGAGGTCTATAATGCATGCCCATAGCATGTCATCTAATATCTGGATGGTCCCCTCTGACTGACCGTCTGTTTGGAGTTGAAATGTTGTACTCTTCATTAATTGAATCCCCATAGCCCATTGGAAGCTCTCTCAAAAGTGGAAGGTGAACTTGGGATCCTGATCTAATACTATAGATACAGGCACCCCATGCACCCTGACAATCTCCCGTATGTATAATTTACAGAATTCCTCCAATCGGAAGGTCATCCGCACCGCCAAAAAGTGCGCCGACTTTGTAAGTCAGTCCACTATCACCCACACCACGTCATATCCCTGCAATGTCCATGGCAAGTGCGTCACAAAGTCCATGGTGATATGCTCCCACTTCCACTCAGCTACCTCCAAAGGCTGGAGCAACCCCGCTGGTCTCTAGTGCTCAGCTTTAACCTACTGACACGTGAGGCATCGATTGACAAAGTCGCCAACCTGCCTCTTCATCCCACTCCAATAATACTGGCGACAAAGATCATGGTACATCTTTGTGCCACCTAGATGCACTGCAAATCGGGAGTAATGGAACTTTCTAAGGATCTCCTCTCTCAGATCCGCTAATTGGAGAACTATAATCCTTCCTCTGTACCGAAGGCTATCATCTGTGTGAATGGCCCAACCCTCATCACCGGTACCCGCCTTCACTCGGTCCCTAATGGATAATAACTCGGGGGTCTTGCCTCTAGGACTCAATCAGCCTGCTCAGTAAGGAAGGCGTAGCCACCAAGCTCCCTAAAATGCCCTAAGCCTAATCCCTGTAGTGTAGCTCAAACGGTCCTATAGTCTCAAGCATCTCCCACTCCTAGGAAGCCACACTAGCCAAGACTCCCCTTGACTTCCGGCTGAGTGCATCAGCCACCACGTTTGCCTTACCGGGATGGTAGTGCAAAGTGAAATCATAATCCTCTAAATACTCCATCCATCGGCATTGCCTCGTGTTGAGGTCCCGCTGTGTAAAAATATACTTCAGACTTTTGTGGTCTGAAAATACCTCAAACTGTTCCCCGTATAAGTAGTGGCGCCAAGTCTTCAAGGCAAAGACAATGGTCGCCAACTCCATGTCATGCGTGGGATTATTCCTCTCATGATTCTTTAGTTGCCGGGAGCCATAAGCCACCACCCTCCTGGACTGCATCAAAACACAACTGAGTCCGTCCTTGGAGGCATCACAGTACACGGTGTACCTCTGTTCCCTCTCCAGAACAATCAAAATAGGAGCTAAAGTAAGACTCCTCTTTAACTCCTGAAATTCTTTCTCACAAGAATCATTCCACTCAAATTTTACCTCCTTCCGGGTGAATCTCGTCATAGGTGCAGCTAGTTGGGAGAAGTCCTCGATGAATCTCTTGTAATACCCCACCAATCCTAAGAAACTATGTATCTCGAATACTAACTTTTGCCTTTCCCAATTCATGACTGCCTCAACCTTCTTTGGGTCTAAGGATACACCCGAAGACGACATGACGTGTCCCAAAAATTTCACCTCAGCAAGCCAAAATTCACATTTGCTGAACTTGGCATACAACTGTTGATCTCTCAAAGTTTGGAGAACAATCCTCAAGTGATCCTTATGCTCCTCCTCAGACTTGGAGTAGATCAAGATATCATTAACAAAGACCACGACAAACTGATCAAGATAGGGTTAAAACACCCTATGCATGAGATCCAGAAATGCCGCCGGGACATTCGTCAATCTGAAAGGCATCACTATGAACTCGAATGCCCATACTACGTTTTGAATTCTGTCTTAGGAATGTCTTCCTCCCTAATTCTCAACTAATGGTAGTTCGTGCGTAGATCTATCTTGGAGTAGACTCGCACTCCCCTCAATTGATCAAATAGATCATCAATCCTCGGCAAAGGGTACCTATTCTTGATAGTAACCTGGTTCAACTGTCGATAATCTATACACAACCGAAGGGTCTTATCCTTCTTCTTAGCAAACAACACTAGAGCACTCCAAGGTGAAGTGCTCGATTTAATAAACCCCCTGGTCCAACAACTCATGTAATTGGACCTTAAGTTCTTGCAACTCAGCTGGCACCATTTTATGCGGAGTCATAGAAATAGGAGATGTACCTGGATGCAACTCAATGCTAAAATCTACATCCCTATAGGAGGTAATCCAGATAATTCTTCTAAAAAGATGTCCTCATACTCGCACATAACTCAAGGTAGACCCAACTCCTGTCTCACCTTATTCTCCAAGGTAAGGCTCGCAAGCCAACCCATCAACTGCCCGTGCCATCGAGAATCGTACACGAATTGGGGCAAAGCTTCATGCTTTTCCCCCTGAAACTTGACACAAACATCTTCCGACGTATAATCAGTTACTCTCTAACGAACACAATCAATGATGCCCTGATGTGCGGCCAACCAATCCATTCCAAGGATCACATTAAACTCCAACATGTCCATAACCCTAAGGTCCACAGTGAGTAACACCCCCCTAGATCTCTAACTCACAGTTTTGACATATCTAATCAACACACACCCTAACTCCTAGGGGTGAATTCACATACAATGGTTCTTTCAATGTTTCAACCTCTAAGTCCAAATCTTTCACACAAGATGCAGCAATAAATGAATGTGATGCACCAGAATCAAACAATACTCTAGCCCATAAGTGAGAGAGTAAAAATGTACCCTATATAACCGATTGATCCACCGGCTCAGTCTGTGGCACCATGGCTTAAACACGCCCCTGGGTTCCAAAAGTACTGGCTTATGAGCCCTGTCCTCGGCCTCGACCCATGCTCTGACCTACTTGTGGAGTCCCCGCATGTGAAGTAGTAGGGGCCTGAGTAGCACCCTGGAATTGGTACTGGCTTCCTTGGCCCATGGTGGGGTAGGGAGGAATGTAGTGTGTCTGTGGCTGCCCCATCAATGACTGGGACTGAGACGTCCTATAATTCTGGATTCCCTGCCTTTGTGGGCAATCCCGCTTCATATGACCAGGCTGGTGGCAGTGGAAACATGTTCTTTGCCTTGCTTGATAGGTAGTCTTGTAATCTCTCCCGCCTTGAGAGGATTGACTCTGGCCTTGGCCTTGCCCCTATTTTCCCTGGGCAGTAAAGGTCCTCTGTCTCTTCCCCGAGCTAGAAGAAGAGGTTGACCCTCCTTCTTCTTGTTTTTAACACCCGACTCCCGGATGCTCCGTGCGTCTTCAACCTCCCTCTCAGTGGCCATAGCTGTTGTGACCATTAAGTCCAAGTCTTGTAGAAGAAGACCCATAATTTTACCTCAGATGGACAATTTAAGACCATCCTCAAACTTCCTCACCTTGGCCACATTAGTGGCCACATAGTCATCTACGAAACGAGCTAATTCGGTGAACTTAGCTACGTATTCCATCACTGTCATCGTCCCTTGTCACAAGTCTAAAAACTCCCAGGCCTTTGCATGTTTCGCAACAGTCGAAAAATATTTTCCCATGAAAAGTTCTTTGAACTCTCCCCATGTCATGGTCTCTAAGTTCTTCGAGTCCTTCACCCAATCCCACNGACAGTCGAAAAATATTTTCCCATGAAAAGTTCTTTGAACTCTCCCCATGTCATGGTCTCTAAGTTCTTCGAGTCCTTCACCCCAATCCCACCACACTTGGGCTTCTCCCTCTAGCTGGAATGCAGCTAGTCTTATCTTTGTGGCATCGGAGGTGATCTCCATTGCCTCTAATATCTTGCTGACTTGCCGGAACCAATGGTCGGCTACCATCGGGTCCGCCTATCCCTTGAATATTGGAGGCTTATGAGCCTTGAACTTTGTGCCTCCTTGGCCCACATTTGCACCCGTTTGTGCAACATTAGTAGCTGTAGCACTAGCATGTGCAATCGTAGCAGCCGCCGCACCAATCGCCTCCACAAAGGCTTTTTGGTCAAAGGCCGGTGGTGGTTGGTTGTTGTTACGCCCATCGCCTCGGTGTCTTCTTCCTCTACTTGTCATCTACACACATGTAGGACAACAATAGATCAACAACTTAGTATCCCAAAGTTAGGGATCAAGTTTACACCTTGAACTATCTCGTTCCCTTGTTTTTTGACTCCCAAGGTTATGTTTTCTAACCCTAGTGTCACTTTTTCATATACATTTTACCATGCATATAAGTCATATAACACATATCACATAATCATGTAGCAATTAAAGCACATAACATGAAATGCACAATGAATGCAATGGTCTAGACCCATGCCCACCAAGCCCTAGCTAAATCGTATACCTATGCTCTGATTGTGATTGTTGCCCATCCCCGCGGAATTACCTGTGATTGTTGCCCATTTCGGCATCACGTCAACATCCCTTTTGTCTGGAATTTTAACTCACATGTGTGACCCGTGTTCCTTTAATCATTTAGTCCCATAGAGGTTCAATATACCCCCAATGTATCTCATTTAAGGTCCATTTGTATCATTGGAACCAAAGAACACATAGCCCAAAGCATGACAATACATTCTTAAAATTTCAGATTTTTGGAAAACCTTATGGAAGGTTTTGCTTGACCTTCCAGAAGGTTTTACTTACTGGAAGAGTTCCTTCAGAGGTTTTTCATCGACCTTCGGGAAGGTTTCCTCAACCTTCCGAAAGATTTAGCATATTGGAATCCTATCTTGAAGAAAGATGTGTCAACCTTCCGAAAGATGTGTTACACCTTTTGAAAGAAGTTACACACTAGATTCCCTTATTTTAGAAAAATGCGAAGACCTTCCGGAAGGTTAGAATAGACCTTCTAGAAGGTTNCAACCTTCCAAAAGATGTGTTACACCTTTTGAAAGAAGTTACACACTAGATTCCCTTATTTTAGAAAAATGCGAAGACCTTCCGGAAGGTTAGAATAGACCTTCTAGAAGGTTTCACCCACTGTTCCAGTTTTTCCTTGTCTTTGTCCAAACCTTCCGGAAGGTTTTGCCTAGACCTTCCAGAAGGTTTTACCCTAAATTTTCTGTTTCACCTATTTTTCATTTTCAATATATTCCAAACCTTTCCTCAAACATCCCGTACATGTAAAGTATTATTTTTCACATAAGACTTGATACATACTAGTTCTATTACAATTAATTCCATATGATTACAAGCCCATTTACACAATTACATGCTCAAAATGAAATTTTATAAAAGTTTTACAAAAACTTGCTTACAAAAGCCACAAACCTGCTTTTCTTCATCGTTGAGGCCCCAAATGTGAGTCCTCTACCGGTACAAACCCCGCACCTGAAATGTTTCCCGTATAGGGGTGAGCCAACGCCGAGTAGAATGTTTTCTACAGAGGCTACTCCCCCACCTAAGTGCATATGAGATGTTCACATGCAATATTTAAAAACAACAATCATCCCAACCAGCACTTAAGTAAGTCAAGATTGAAATCTAACATACCATGCCATAAAATTGAGATGATGCCCATTCATGCAATTTACCCGAGCCCTTCCCGGCTCCACAACATATGCAAAGCCTATGTGTATAAGACCAAGCATTTCTAGCTCCAACCATTTACATTCCCCCATACTATGTCATAAGTGTCAAAATCGGGCTTTCCACGCCCCCGCCATTGGTGTTACACGCCCAATGAATACTTAAAACATCCGGGTCTTTCTTGGGGTGGGTATTTATAGACTTACACAACGGTCACCCAACCAACACAGAATTCATGGACTTCCACCAATAGTTCTGCGTACACCAATACACTTTATGGGCTCTTATGCCAACAAAAGTGTGTATCTGAAATACCAGGCCTCTCACCTGAGGGATAGTGTAGCCATTCTTGCTAACCCCGATCCAATTCTTTTTCATGCAACTATGCGACTCAGCTGGATATTCAACCCAACTTTCCCGAGTCCACCCATCATCCACCTACATGGTGTTTGATGCCAATAATGCACCCACACCCATAAATTGCGAGGTTTCCATGCATATGCAATGTAATGCACCATAGCTATCTCAATGTCATGCCCATATGTAATGAATGTCATATGAGCAACTTTAACCACTTGTAGACATACATCATGCAATTTATCACCAATTTTCATCACAATGTCACTATATTAATGAACATATACCAACATTTCCTTTCCAATAATAATTCACAAGCATGTCATTACATAACATATGCAAACAACACACTTAATTCCCAAGGCATAAAATAAACACATAACATGCCCACATAACACCCAATTCTATGGATCACATTGAGTCTAATTTATAACCCATTTCAAGGTAAAATTTTATTTTACCCAATTTTCAAAACATAGGTAATGATAAAATCTATTTATCAACATACCCATTGCATACCACACCCTAGGTTGTTAAATAAATCTATGTAGGAAGGAATCCTACTTCTTGAAGAGTAAAGAATACGTAGGGAAGCTCCAAGACTTCAACTCGAACTCTAATCCAAGCCTTCCCAAAATCTTGTTTTTCAACCTTCGGTGAAAACCCTCATTTTTGGTATGTAGGCATAGCCCTCGACGAGGAGACCGACTTTTCTTCTTGGCCCGAGTGAATCTGAGCACTCGATCTCCGTAGATCGTAGAGAGAAGGTGAAGGAGCTCTCTCTTTACCCTCTCTTCTCTATCGGTAACGGCTGAGTGTGTGTGTGGGGGAGAAATTCAGATTTTTCTCCCTATTTATATTTCTCAATGCTTAGCCCACAACGCGTCATGCGGCCCTATTTTTCTGCATCCGTTTTCATCCCAATATGATTAAATTTCATCCTAGTTCAAGTTTAAAATAAATTCATTTTAATTTACCTTAAATTAGTTCCCAAATTTTAAAATTTTGGGTCACCCGAGACTCGACTGCCTCGCAAAACGTAAAAAATTTGACTATCTCAGAATTCGATAAAATTTGACAGAGTAACTATATTTCGTGAGACGAATCCAACGGTAAGGTCCGTTTTGTCATCCGAGATCTAGAAAAATTTAGGTTTTCAACCCGTACTATAGCGATAAATTTACCGTTTTGTGCTTTTTGTAAAAAGTTTAAATTTACCGGGTTTTACAAGGCATGAGTGTGTGTGTGTGTGTGCATGGTTGTCATCAAACACCAGACTTGGTGGATGATGGGTGGGCTTGACAAAGTTGGATCGAAGATCCGACTCAGTCACACTATTTGCATTGAAAATGACTACAATGGACTTGTATAAACCATGTTGTATATAACACTTCATATTAAGGGAGTTTGGGTTGATGTTGTACATGTTTGGGATGGGTTGAAAATCGAAAATAGATGAAAAAGGGACAAACTGGACACACCTATTGTTGGTGTTCGAACGCCATTGCACGTTCAAATGTTGGAAGCTTATAGTACTTTTGCATCTCTGTAGAGAACCAAAGTATTGGGAGCAACCTTCATTCGAATGCCAGTCCACGTTTGAACAGGTAGGTGTTGTTAAAATCTCAATTTTTTTGAAATGCTTTGTAGGCCTTTGGGTCTTGGGTTCTCTTGTTCAAATGATATAAATGGACATTAAATGAGGATAAATTAACGTATATTGGGCCTCAGATGGGTCATGTGATTGAAGTGTATATAGATCATGCATTTGGAGAGTGCTCAGTACAAAGGAGACGCTGCCCAAACTTTGAGTTGTTGTGATCTCGATAAAAAGGGGATTTTGTGACGTGGTGCCCAGTTATACGGCATTCACGGGTACTTTCGCGGGTTGATGGGTGATCAACGGGTTGACAAAGGATCCCTAATTTTAGGGGCGTCCTAGTTCGTATAAACTAAGACAATAGAATTCACACAGTTTCTTTTTGGACACAATTGGTTCTCACGTTTGTGTTCATTTTGACATTGAACACCACTTGGTTTCAGGAATAATTTTAGAGTAATTAGCCTTCGATTCTCATAGAAGCGACTCCTTCTTTACTCACATAGGTGATCTCTGATTAAGAGTATCATGTTATACCCCACTTCAACATTTTCACATCAGAATATCATTAAAAGCGTAACTTACCCTAGTTCTCATGGTAGATGTGTACTGTCTCATCATAGGAATGAGAAGGAGTTTAGAAAATCTCCTTAGTGCATACTGAGTTACACATGATTCAATTATCCCTTTGAACTTAGATCTTGGGATCTCTAGTCAGCTATGTTGGTTTGTCATTATGGTGACTCTTGGTTAAGTAATAGGCTTTAAGCCTATTCCCCTCGATGAAGTTTCCACTTGCTCTCTAGTCAAACCATTTGTAAGCGGGTCTACAATATTATCCTTTGACTTCACATAGTTAATGATTATAATACCATTAGAGAGCAATTGTCTAACAATATTGTGTCGATGACGTATATGAATAGACTTACATACAATTATGTGTCCTTCCAACGTACATTAGCTATCATAGTGAATGCATATTGCAAGCACAGGTTTTGGCCAATTTGGAATATCCTTTAAGAAGTTATGAAGCTATTCTGCTTCTTCTCCAGCTTTATCTAAGGCAATGAATTCAGATTCCATTTCAGGTCTAACAATATAAGTTTGCTTTGAAGATTTCTAGGACATGGTTGCACTACCCAAGGTAAAGACATATCCACTAGTGGATTTTGAATATTTAGTATCCGATTTCCAATTAACATCGGTATATCTCTCGAGTATTGTAGGGTACTTCGTGTAGCGAAAATCATAGTTTTGAATATGTTTTAAATATCCCAAAACTCTAATAATTACTTTTCAGTGGTCTTTTACGGGATTACTTGTGTATCTACTTAGTTTACTCACTGAATATGCAATATTCGGACGGGTACAATTCATTATGTACATTAAACTACCAATTATANCTTTTCAGTGGTCTTTTACGGGATTACTTGTGTATCTACTTAGTTTACTCACTGAATATGCAATATTCGGACGGGTACGATTCATTATGTAAATTAAACTACCAATTATACGTGCATATTCTAACTATGGTATGGTATTCCCCTTATTCTTAGAAAGATAGATATTAANAATTCATTATGTACATTAAACTACCAATTATATGTGCATATTCTAACTATGGTATGGTATTCCCCTTATTCTTAGAAAGATAGATATTAATATTGACAGGTGTTCTCATAGGTTTTATCTCATACTTCTTGAACTTGTCAAGTACTTTATTAATATAATGAGATTGAGATAACGTGAGACCATTTGATGTTCTAGAAATTTTAATTCCTAACATAACATTAGAAACACCTACGTCTTTCATTTCAAACCTATTTGTCAACATCCGCTTGGTAGCTTTAATGACATCATTATTGCTGCCTATAATTAGCATGTTGTCTACATAAAGACATATAATAAAGCATCTACTATGAGTGCTCTTGACATATACACATTTGTCACATTTATTTTGAACCCATTTGACAATATTGCTTTGTCAAATTTTTCATAACACCGCTTCGGTGCTTGTTTTAAACCATACAGAGATTTAACAAGCTAGGATACATTCCTTTCTTGTCCATTAGCAATTAACCCTTTAGGTTGCTCCATGTATATTTCTTCATCTAATTCACTAGTTAAGAATGCTGTCTTTACATCCATTTGATGTATTTTAAGACCATTCAATGTAGGTATAACAATTAACATTCGTATGGAAGTAATTCTAGTAACTGGTGAATAAGTGTGAAAATTATCCAATTCTTCACTTTGTTTATATCCTTTGGCTACAATTCTAGCTTTATACCTGTTAATAGATCCATCGACTTTCATCTTCTTTTTAAAGATCCATTTACTGGTGGAATATCCATCAACTTCCATGCATGATTCCTCATAATGGATTTGGTTTCAGAATCAACAGCTTCCTTCCAATAAGGAGTTTTGGGAGAGGACATAGCTACTTTGAAACTTTGAGGATCATTTTTGAATAAATAAGTTAGAAAATTAGGACCAAATGACTTTGAAGTCTTTGTCCTCTTGCTACGTCTAGTTTCATCTTCAATGAATTCCTCATTTTGACCATTATTAGTTGTAGCCATAATTGGTCTTTTTAATGAGCTTGATTCATGTGACATATTAAATGAAAAATTATTTTCAAAGAATGACACATTCCTTGACTCTATAATTGTATTAATATGCACATCAGAAATCTCAGATTTATGAACAAGAAATTAATATGTACTACTGTTATGGGCATTACCAATGAATACACACAATCTATGACTTTTGGTCCTATCTTAACCTTTTTAGGTTTAAGAATTGCCACTTTTGCTAGACACAACCACACTTTAAGAATTTATAGGAAGGTCTTCGATCTATTCATAATTCATATGGTCTCTTATTAGTTTTCTTATGAGGCACCTTGTTAAGAATATAATTAACAGATAATAAGGCTTTCCCCCACAAGTTTTGGGGTGCCCCCAAACTTGACAACATAACATTCATCATTTTATTTAATGTTTGGTTTTTGCATTTAGCTATGCCATTTGATTGAGGTGAATAGAGGGCAGTCATTTGGTGAATGATTCCATGTGCTGGACAAAACTCCTCAAATGGAAATTCATATTCACCACCCTATCACTTCCTAGTGTCTTTATCTTTTTGCTAAGTTGATTCCCAACTTCATTCTTATAATGGTGGAACATATCAATAGCCTCATCTTTACTTCTAATTAAGTAAAGATAACAATTTCTTGTGCAATCATCAATAAAAGTAATAAAATACTTTTTTTTCTTGTTTGCACAAATTTTAAGTAACATACATCACTATGAATTAATTCAATAGTTCGGTACTTCTTTCAGTTGACTTGAAAAATGTTCTTGCCAAATTTGATTCCATAGGGGTGGTAATTTATCCACAATTTCAGGAACTTGGAATGAATCACTAAGAGACATAACCTCGGCATGGATGTCATAAAGGATTACTTGAATTTCTGGAACCTGGGAGATAGTGGTCTTAGAATCCACCATTTTGAAATCTAAGAACTTGCGAATGATGAATTTATTCATGCTAACATCTTCAATCTTGTAAATTTTGTCCAAGGAATTCCAAGTTCCTTTGCAGTTTTGATAGCACTATAGACGTTATTTAGTACATTGTCTAACTCATTGAGAATATAATTTATACACAAAAAATCCAAATACTTCCAAGTATTCACCATAACCTCCTTTTCCATAATAGTCTTGTTCTCATCAACAGAAGGAACATATTAATTTAGGAACTTTGCAAGGTTCAAAGTTGTGAGATAGAATAACATCTTTTGGTGCCAATGTTTGAAGTTTTAGCCATTGAATTTCTCGGGTTTCTCTCAATGAGACAAACTCATGATTGTAGGAACAAATGTAGCACGAACAACAGTAAGAGGAACATAATCATTTGAAGTTGTCATTTATGTTACACAAACATAAGCAATAATTTGATACTAAAATCAACAGTCTAATACAATTGTAACACCCCAAAATCCACCTTGGACAACATTATTATCTAACACCATTCACCTCATGAGAGCAACTAATAAAATTCATAAATTAAGAAAATTCCATTTCATCATCTATAATATTTACAACTTCATCCAAAAGAATATGCTAAGCCACGACCATTGTCTCCAAAAGAATATTCCCAACTACGGCAATTACATCCCAAAAATTAACGATTATCTTGCAGCGGAATAAGAAAAATATTAACATCAACACTATCTCAAAATATACCTTCTAGTCTAGGACATAAAAATAGCAATTATAAACATCCCCCTCCGCTGCACCTACTCTCAAGGCTCTTCCTCTAAACCAAAATCTGAAAATAAGTATTGTTTGTAGGGGTTGAGCAGTAAGCTCTGTAGAAAATCCTCCCAAACTTGGACAAGGTTTTGAAAGCATATAAAACAAGTTGGTCTCATTTCACAAATATCATATATAAATTTTGAAAGAAAACAGTGATAGTTCATCCGATCTCAAGTTTAAGTAATATCAATAAATTAAAAGAAGAGATAAAACCAATTCCCAACAATAAGCCATTTCCAACCATAAACTGTTTCCATAACAACAAACACATCCCACAATTTGTACCATTACCAACAATGTATATCAAACAACAACTTGTATCTTTCACAACATTATGTATATGTGTATCTCAGGTATGTTGTATGACATTGCATGAATAGACACCTTGAGAATATCCTGGCCCACACACACGCACCCAATCCTCGGAAAGATATACAACTTTAGGAAGGGCATATACTGACGCATCGGTAGTGACAAATCCAACCCAGGAATAGTATACTAACCCTCAGCCTCGGTATCTCGTGAGCAAATAGTGGTTTGGTCCTTGTAAGGCACCAACCCCACTACGAGTGGTAGGAAAAATTCAAACCCGCACGGAGTAAGACACGCATCTACCCACTCTACGATACTCGGTCAACGGCCACCCATGGTTATCCAAATACCCATAAGAGATACAACATCCAACCAATTTCTCCAATCACACGTAAAATCCAAAATTCCCAAATTTCATATATATGATTCCAATAGAACAATTTAAGAAAATATGGAAGAGATCATCAAAAGACATACTTTTATTTTTCAAAATAAAGCACTAAGGTTTTTGAAGCAAGAGTACAAGAATATCAAGAAGAAGATTTCATGTTTCTCAAAAACTAGGTTTTGACATCAAGAATAAGGGTTTTATAGCTATCAACCATAACTTCACTCAAAACATGGTAATAGTTGCATGAATATCAAGAATAAAGGATTTCAATACATCTATATATATATATATATATATAAGATTTAGAGTCAAAACATGTATATTTATAAGCCCTAACATCAATGAACAAGAGTGGAAGAAAACCCCTACCTTCTTCTTCCTTAGTGTTCTTGAAAAACTTGAGATTTTGATCTACTTCAAGGTGCAAATCCCTTTTGATCTTATGTTTTATACCCTTCTTTCTTGTTTCTCAAAGCTTTCTAGGGTTGTAAATGGTGTATGGAGGCTAAAGGAGGTGCCCTTATGTATTTATAGGGTGAGAAGTGGCCTTCTGTGCACGATTTTGAAGGTCTGAATTCGTGACTGACATTCGAATGTCATTAGCGTTCAAATGTCCTTTTCTCCCAGTACTTTTTTTTTTCATCAGACAAAAAGTACTAGAATGCACTGTTGTTCGAACGGCCTTTCACGTTCGAACGTACTTCTTGTTTCTGCTGAAACCTCCAGTGACGTTTTGGCCAATTTAGAGGTCGACTCAGAAAATGTTCGTGAAATACACTTTTGTAGCCCTGAAAGTCTACTATCTACTGTAAAAATTTCAGCTCTAACGGGAGGTAGCGTAAAACGTTATGATCCAAATACTAAGCAGTGTCTAAAATCCTTTCTACCCAAATTTTATCTAAAATGTGTTTGAAATCCGAACTACTTCCTAACTTTCAATCCATACCATATTACCTCGCCTAACATTTTTATTTCTACTTTTACAATCCATGTAGTTCATGCATACATGATCACATATATTAGTATTTCAAACATAATTACATTGCTATATTAAGATAAGCATGCGGGGGTTTACATGAATACACAATTCTGATTTATGTTACTTATAGTAGTTAATGAAAGTAAAATAGTAACAGAATACAAAATACTATTTTAGACTTATAACATTACTTAATCTAATTATAAAACACAAATCTGTCTTAAGATTGTTATAGAAAATGTGTATATAATGAGATTATACTATATTGCTTTAAATCTAAATCATGAAAAAATGACACAAAAAGTAAGCACAATTAGTGCACTCTCATTGGCGCATAATAGCACAAATAATAAAATCTAGAAAATCAAAAATCCAGAAATCCAATAACAAAAACAACAATCTGAGCCCTGTGTAATCACAGTTTCCTTAAGACATATTTACTCTTTCTTGGTGCTTAAGGTGGATAAGCAACTGTCTCCAAAAATAGAATAGATTTTGTTCTTAACGATGAAGCACTTCAATCTCCAAGACTCCAACAAACACAATTTTATGTTTGAAATAATAATGCAACCACATGCACACACAGAGAGAGAGAGAGAGAGAGAGAGAGAAGAAAGATCGAATACTTAATTTAGTATCTTGAATTGTTCAATGGTGTATTTTGGGAGTGCAAGAAATCACCGATTTATAGATGCACTAGTGGCTTTTTATAAAGGGTGTAACCATATGTAATAGTACCTTTTAGTCCAAAGGGTATCCATTGTGACATTATGAAAAGGTAGAACCATTTGAAATGATGTCTTTTAGTCCAAGAGATATCAATGGTGACTTTATAAAAAGTTGTGATCATAGTATCTTTTAACCAAAAGGTGTTAATAGTGGTTTTATGAAAAGATGTAACCATTTGGACTGGAGTCTTTAACCAAAAGTCACCAATTTTGAATTAGAAACATTTCATGTCATATTCACTTTACACCTTTTCAATTGCTCCCAAAAGTCACAAAGACTTTAACAATTTCTCATTCAATATTTAATAGTTTTTTTAAAAATAAATATACCATTATTTCTAACAATTTGTTGATGCACAACTCTATTTGAGCAAATGAAACTTCTTTTTGGGAATTCCAATATGGTCAGTGGCATATACATTCATTTTAAAACTTCTACCACACATATTTGCACTCATTGTATAGTTTGAAAAATAATTAATACACATTAATTTCATTTTCTGATACTAACATACGAACACCCATATTTTTTCTATTAATATATGGTGTTTATGGTTACAATATATTTAGAAATGTTTATTTATATTTTAATGAGTTGTAAAAATAATTGATATAAAAGTGTATATTTTTTTTTGCTTGGAATGGATTGAAGGGCTAATTTATAAACCAAATATGTTGGTGGATTGGATATGACAGGGACATAATAAACAATGACAACATATTGCATCATCCTTATCCATGGGCCCTATAGAAGTGTTATGAGCTACCCAAACAGTGAAAAGGATTGAAGATACTCATTTATATCCAATCCACTCCAACTCGGGGTGGTTTTGGGTTGGATAGGAAATGATATATTTTTAGATATCCAATCCACTCGAACCCTGTCATCCAAACATAACCTAAGTGCTTGAATGAAATGCACATTCAATTCACACGTTTGGATAAAACAACTTTTATTTACATGGAATGAAATTTAACAAAATTAAAATATCTCACTAGTTCTTAAAAAAAATACACCTAAGTTTTAAAATTTGACAAGTATAATAAAATGCAATCATTAACAACAAACATTTTTTCATGGAAAACATAATTAAACTTAAGTAACACAAATATGTACTTTCAATGTCTTACATAATGCTACCTATATAGTGTTTCATGCACAAAAGAAATCCAAACATATTTTCTTTACTAGGCATCATCTTATATAAGAAGACTAAGTTAAAAATTCAAACAAATTCTGCCTTAATATCCCTCTATCAAATTATGCTTTATGAGCCTCAGGATTGCTAAAAAAAATAGGTTTATAAGATTAGAGTCATGAACTAACACACTTGAGGTGTTGTGCCTCTCACTCATGGAAAAGTTGGGCAACATCATCAAGTTTTTGTAAATCTCTTTTCTTCATGTTGCGAACTACAACGCAAACACTAACTACACAAGCAAACACATCTGTTGCCTCCTTAATTTTCGTGCTAACGAGAAAAGAAGTATTCATTAACATTTCAATTACCATCTTATTTGTACCATGAGCTATATCAGAGACAGTTTTCAAAGCAGATTGTACTTGTAGAGCCATGGGTCAATCATGAGGGAGTAAGTGATACTTTTGTCCCTTCATTATTTGACTTAGGAGGGTTGACTGAGCTATTTATAGCCCAATGCCTACAAATATGGACATGGTTATAGAGTTTTATACACACATATTCATGACACTACAGAGGATAGTGAGCACTTTATGACTTACGTCCGAGGTGTGTTATTTGAGTTCTCCACTGACCTTGCTGCCACCACTCTATATCTTCCCTAGGTAGAACGAGATCCTTATCACTTTCGACCTAAGAGTGTTGTACCCACATTGTCATTAGTGGCTTCGGTGTTGTAAGGACTTCCTTATCTTGACAATCGGAATAGCCAGTTATGGAATCACAAGGATTTGGTTCAGGACTATAGTTCATAAATCTGATAGTTACATACAACACTAACCCAAAACTCATGTTTCCACGTTTTTCACACCATGAGCCTGTTTGCTACACGCTATTGGTACGAGTTTGGAAATAGATTTGCCATGTGTGATATTTTGAGTCATTCAGAGAGAATTTGATGAGGGGAGGAGTACAGCTACTATACCTTTTGGTTCTCTGATCACCCGTATATATCTAGAGAGGGCTATGGTGCATTGGACACTGACTAGTTGATGAGACCAAAGAGGCCTCCGGGGAAGGAGTCTCTTAGACAGAGTGAGACATACGTGAGATATTTGTGTGACCTTCTGGAGGTAAAGGTAAAGCATGATGAGATTGATGTTAAGATTCATGGAACAACATCTATAGAGCCTAGTACATCGATTCATCCTCCATAATCGAAGCAAGCAGAAGGCCACACCTCACGCACTACACTCCCTAAGACACCTCCTACAGTTGCTTTGGATTAGTGGACAGTTGTTCACCTAGCACTTATTCAGTTACAGAGCAGCATTGATCGACCGCACAATCTCTCTTCTCTTCATATGGATGCTATCGAGGAGGGTATGATGGATTTATAGAGGAATCAATGGGAGATTAGGAGGGATATTCAACTTCTTAAGCACTTGATGTAGAATTCTGGATTTCTTTTTGACGATAAGGCTGAGACACTTGTTGGAGATAGTGGTGATTGACTTGATCTGAAAAGTGTACACCCTAATGCAGGCGGTCAAGTTGTAGTAATAATTCGGTTAAGTCCGGAGTTGAATCTACAGGGAACTATTGTTGGTCTTTCAAAGTAAGTAGTGAGAGAGACCAAGTGACTAGAATGCTTGAGTTTTGAAGTTATGGGATTTCTTAGATAGAACATAGATTCTTTCCAAGAGGTTCTTCTAGACAAAATATAATAAAGTTATCAAATGTAACAGTCAACCTTTAGCTCTAGGATCTGTACATGCAATTAATCATTTGGTTCATTATAATAGTGCTTGGGAACTTAATTAACCCTTGTGTCAACACGAAGTTAATCAGAAGATAAAGATGGATTATGAGAATTAAGAGCATGGTTCCGATGTCTTTGTAGAGGTTTANTTGAAAAGTGTACACCCTAATGCAGGCGGTCAAGTTGTAGTAATAATTCGGTTAAGTCCGGAGTTGAATCTATAGGGAACTATTGTTGGTCTTTCAAAGTAAGTAGTGAGAGAGACCAAGTGACTAGAATGCTTGAGTTTTGAAGTTATGGGATTTCTTAGATAGAACATAGATTCTTTCCAAGAGGTTCTTCTAGACAAAATATAATAAAGTTATCAAATGTAACAGTCAACCTTTAGCTCTAGGATCTGTACATGCAATTAATCATTTGGTTCATTATAATAGTGCTTGGGAACTTAATTAACCCTTGTGTCAACACGAAGTTAATCAGAAGATAAAGATGGATTATGAGAATTAAGAGCATGGTTCCGATGTCTTTGTAGAGGTTTACAAGAATTGTTTGCACTGAGACTTAACCCGTCTACAAACAAGCAAGTGTTTCTATAAGGCATCCCACCATTGAATTAGTATTCCATTCTTTAAATGAAGCACAATAATGGTAAAGATTGAAATGTAGTCGTGAAGATCTAGCTGGGGTACTTGCTTAGAACCAATAAGTTTTTATATGTCAAAAGTCATTTATGTCATAGAAAGTACTCATGGTTGTACAAAGTACCTTAGCTTTGCTAGATGTATTCAATTATTCCATAACCAAGTGAAATATAAAGCATTAAATATAGACAAAATGCACAAATATAACTTCCAGGTGATTTATAGATGTCCATCACCTCTTACTAAAGAGTGAATGAGGAACTACTCACTCTTCATGGCTTTGGTAAAGCTAAAAAAGTGAGTAATGCTCATGTAAGAGGAAAAAAAATGAAATTACCTCCCATTGGATTAAGATTTGGTACTTCTAGGTAAAGAGTGTATCTAAACTTGATCTTCCAGTCCTTTTTTTCCTATAAAACGAGCAAACTACCCAAGATCGAAGTGCGTTGATCGAAGGCACTCCGATGCTTAAGTCAGTAATAGAATTGATTGAATTACAAATGGACAAGGAGAGTTTAGCGTACCTTTCACCATGGTTCCTTGTACATTTTATAGACCCCTGTTTAGTTAGGGTTTCTATGATTTCTGTTTCAAGGCGGTACACCATCCTCCAATTAGGCGGCTCTAGTTGGGATGTTGTTTGAATCTCTCCAACAATTCCTCCTCCAGACCTATAATTTTGTTGATTCATTTAACCAGGACACCTGAGTTACAGGCATATCCTTATCTTTCCATTTACTATTTTAAGTAGCTCGGCCATGTTAAGAACTGGACTCTTTCATTGCTTGCCAAACACATTGATCAGTTAGGCTAAGTCTATTTACTGAGTGACTGCTGTCTTCCTTATGTGCCTTGTCTTGTCATCCTTATATGGGCTCATTTAATGTCATAACACGTGTAATAAAGGGAGCCACCCCCTTAATTTGACCCTAGAAAACATCTGATCGACGCCTTTCGTCTATCAGTTGTTTTATGCCTTTTCATCATCATTGCGTGTACTTGTGACATCCCCCCTTTGTTTTGGCGGCATGCTTAGTATTTAAATAATCTTTTGGAATTCCCTCCCTTTATAAATGATCTCTCTCCATCCTCCCTTTACTTTGCCTTATCAACTTTAGACTTCTTTATCTCTCTTCTTGTACTTTTTACATTCTGCACTTCGTTATCTACTATTATGGCTCCCTCGCAATCCTTTGAAGTTCCAGCTTTCAAGGCGAAGTACAACATTCCTGGCGACATCGAGATTCAAGTTGCTGGCAAAGGTGAACCCTTGATAGGTACCAGAGAGAGCATTCCTATTCATACTTGAGTGATAATTGAGGGTGGAGTTTGGTTTCCCCTCGATCCCCTTCTTCTCTGGGTGCTTTCTGTAACAAAAATTTGCCCAATACAATGTTGCCCCAACTTCTTTAAGATTGTTATGGGGGTTGTTGTTTTGAATAGGTTGCTAAACTTAAATCTGGGTCTTTGGGAAATTCTGTATTGTTATACCATCAAGCCAACTAGTGATAACTACTACCTTGTCGTTAGGAAGAAGGATCAATATTTGGTAACCCATCTTCTAGACTCGAATAAGGGCCATGAGAACGATGTGATTTTTATTTATGGGAACTGGGAATATGCTGCTAGGGCCGTCCCTTCTTATCGATGCCCCTATGAAGAGGGTGCACAAGGTGATTGTATTCTGTACTCCATCTTTTGTACTTTTTCGCTCATCCTCTATTTCTGACAATCTCTTTTATTTGAAGGTGAGACTGTGAAGGGCAGAATCCCTGAATCGGCTGTAAAAATGGATGAACTTAAAAGAGTTTGAGATTTCAACGACTCTTTGTTCTGCTGAGCTGCTCACACCCTGCTAGGATACACACCGACTTTTACGTCTTTCATTGCTGTGCTGAACTGACCAAATGCCACTCTTGCCGCAGATCGGGAGGCCATCCACACTGCTCGGGAACTGACATCCTAACACATGAGAAGTCTTCTCTTGCCAGTTCTGAACAGAGGACTGTAAAGAATTTTCTAGATTTTTTATCCACTGTTGAACCGACCTCGGCCACCAAACTGGCTCTTCCAACAACTTCTGTGACTTTAAGCCCCGTTCATGAGGAGCCTGCAATCGAGGTTCCTACCAAGACTGTTCTTCCCAAGCTAGATGATGCAAGTCTGCTACTTGATTTATTTCCTTGTATTTCCTAACCTCTTAACTTCTTCCCTTAATATGTATGTATGATGTGTGTGGATGAAGGGAAGTGTCCCTCTCCTTGGCAATGATGTCAAAAGAAAGGGCAAGGAGATATGAAAATGGAATGGTGGATATCTATTATGTGAATGAACTGTGATGCCCCTAAAACTAGGGTCCTTTATCAACCGTTGATAATTTATCAACCCGTAGAAATACCCGTGATTATTACACTATCGACATTGCATCAATAGCCTCCCTTTAGCCGGGATAGCAACCCACACGTGCAACCTGTGTACATTTTATCACTTGACCTTAACCAAGATCCAAAATACCTCAATTTATTCTCCATTATGGTCCATTTACATCATTTAAATAAAAGGTCACATAGCCTAAAAAAATGGCAAAACATTCATAATAATTTCAGATTTTTGGAAAACCTTCTAGAAAGTTTAAGTAGACCTTTCGGAAGGTTTTGCCCACTGGAAAATTTCTTCCAGAAGGTTTTATCTTCTGAAAAAAAAATTTACATAAAACTACTGGAAGAGTTTGCCTTCTGGACCTTCTACAAGAAAAATTTACATAAACCTACTGGAAGGTTGTTGTAAACCTTCCGAAAGGTTTGGCCTTCTAGATAGGAATTTACATTAACCTACCAGAAGGTTTTTGCCTGTTAGAAAAGTTCTTCCAGAAGGTCTGATCAGCAGATCTTCCGGAAGATTTTGCCTGTTTTTCTACAATTCCTTCATTTTTCAATTCCAATTCATTCCCACAACTATCCAACACATGTTTAGTAAGGTTTTTCACATAAAACAAGATCCTTGCTAGTTCTATTACATACAATTCCACATATTTACACATCAAAATGGAAGTTTCATAAAAACTTAAAAAAATGAACTATATAAAAGCCACAAATCGGCTTTCTTCATCCTTGAGGCTCGAAATGGGAGCCGTCCACTGGTATGAACCCCGTACCTGAAATATTTTTCAACGAACGGTGAGCTAAGCTCAATAGAGTATCTCCTAGATAGGCTACTCCTCAACCTAAATGCATATGAAATGTTCACATGCTAATAATCCACAATTTCATAACATTCCAAGCAAGAATATGCCTCTAATGTTGGAATTTAAGATGTCATGCCATGGAATGAGATGAGACTCACTCATGCACATCAACCCGAGCCCTTTCCGACTTCTCAGCACATACAAGTGCTAATGGGCGCGAATTTGTCATTTATGTTGCACATCAAATGACTTTCACTAATCTAGGGTCTTTGCAGGGGTGGATGTTTATGGACTCAGACCAAGGGTCATCCAACCCACACGGAATTCACAGACTTCCACCAAGGGTTCCGCATACACCCACACATTTCATGGACTGAACCAAGGGAATGCATATCCCATCATCGGNACAAGTGCTAATGGGCGCGAATTTGTCATTTATGTTGCACATCAAATGACATTCACTAATCTAGGGTCTTTGCAGGGGTGGATGTTTATGGACTCAGACCAAGGGTCATCCAACCCACACGGAATTCACAGACTTCCACCAAGGGTTCCGCATACACCCACACATTTCATGGACTGAACCAAGGAAATGCATATCCCATCATCGGGCCTTGCACCCGAGGGATCTTTTAGCCCTTCTTGCTAACCCCAACCCTAATCACCATGTAATCCGTGAGACTCGGTCAAGTCTTCGACCAAGCTTACACGAGCCCACCAGTCATCCACCGAGCATGGTGTTGACAAACAACCATGCACACACACGCCCATATATAGCGATGTCCCCATGCATATGCATTGTGATGCCTCATTTCAACAACAATACGATGCTCAATATGCTTGGATAACATATGAATAATCTCAATACATACTATGGATAATTTCATTCTAAACATATAATTTCCATAATCCATCAATTCCAATATATCACAAGCATGTGTATATACATCAACTATTTTCACAACACCAGTTCCAAGCATGTTATCACATAATCATGCTATCAACACTTTGAATTCATCAGGGCATAATGTAAACACATAGCATGCCCACATATCATACCTCTCAAAGAAATTTCATTATGCAATTCTCATATACTCAAGTTCAAGATAGAGTTTTCCCTACCCATTTCCTATACCCATTTCACCAAACCACCAACAATAGGCAAGTGATATTTAAATATATCAACCTACCCATTTCATATAAACATCCTAGGTTTGGAGTACGCCTAAGTAGGAGGAAACCCTACCTCTTGAAGCGTGGCGAACACCCGTAGGAGGTTCCAAGAACCCACTTTTCACCCAAATCCTCACTTTTTCAAAAATCCCGTTCTTTGATCTTCGGTAAAACTTGACCTCCTTGGTATTTTTTTATAGCTCTCGGCGAGGAGAACAACTTTTGTTCTTGGCTCGAGTGGATTGGAGTACTCAATCTCCGTAGATTGTAGAGAGAAGGTGATGAATCCAAGCTCTTTCCATCTCTTCCTCTCTCACGTATAATCGACTAAAGAAATGGGGGAGAAATCAAATTTTCCCCTATTTATACCCTTGAAATACTTGGCCTACAACGTGCCACACGACCCTTTATTTTTTGGATCCGTTTTCCTCCCTAAACGATTAAATTTCATCTCGGTTCAAGTTCAAAAT
Organism: Ilex paraguariensis; assembly: GCA_963454935.2. Classification (NCBI taxonomy): domain Eukaryota; kingdom Viridiplantae; phylum Streptophyta; class Magnoliopsida; order Aquifoliales; family Aquifoliaceae; genus Ilex; species Ilex paraguariensis. The sequence continues at coordinate 1,151,908 of CAUOFW020000792.1, forward strand.
ATTTTTATTTTAATTTGATTTAAATTATTTTTCAACTTTTGAAATTTTTTTTTATTAAAATCCCATTTTTGGGTCGCCCGAAACTCGACCGCCTCGTAAAATACAAAAAATCAGACTATCTCAGAATTTGATGAAATTTGACGTGGTAACTAGATTTTGTGAGATGATTCCAACAGTGAGGTACGTTTCGTCATCCGAGTTCTAGAAAATTTTAGGTTTACAACCCGTACTATAGTGACAAATTACTATTTTCCCTTTTTTCATAAAAAGTTTAAATTTACCCGGGTTTTACATGAACAAAAATGCTCCCCAAGCGCATGGAGACTTTTGTGGGTCGTGTTTTACTTGGAGGTATTCCAAGGTCGTTTCCAAGGGGAAGGATGTGAATCGAGTAAAAGGTGATTTTAGTAAAAGAAAGTGTAAAATCTTTTGTTGTTGAAAGTGGTTTGTGAGGTGTTTTGTTATGAATATGAAATGGGAAACAAGTGTTGGCTAATCACAAAGGTTCACTCCAAAGGGAATGTCAAGCCAACTCAAGCCTTACTCCAATGGTGCTTAGAAGTACGATTGATTCGTGGGAAGCTCGGGTATAAAATGCGGGTGAGAATTCAAGCATACACCGTGACAATGCCTACGGTGTATCAAGAACTCACAACCATGTCCTCACCCCAACCCAGTCAAACTGAGCCATCATACACCAAGAGGAGGAACAACAAAGAGTTGGAATGACATACCCAAGTGGAGGTTTTCCTTGGATTAGCCAACTAAAGAGTTTAGCTACTCATGATTAAAAGAAAACCAATAATGTAGTGAGAATGAATTACAAGGAAATGAAATGCTTGGTGAAGTAAATGCAAGAAGCATAAACTAAATGAAAATACATTTAATACCCATTTACAGCTAAGAAATTTAAGAACATAGAAGCATTAATGGTGAAAGCTTTAATGGAAGATTGAACTTGAAAACAACTAGAAATCCATGACATTCAAAGCATTAAAGGAAGCTTAGAAAGTTCTTACATGAAACTAGAAGACAATGTATGTAAGAAAATGTAAAAATCTCAACTTCTCTCACTAAATTACACTATTCATCTTCTTCTTAGCTCTTTCTCTCTCTCTATATTAAATGTCTTATATATTGCATGAATTCGGAATAATGAAGTCCTCCCTAGCCAAAAACGTGCTTGGAGTGATGGCCTAGCCTGTAGATGTGATCTCCATCCATAGGGTTACAAGAGGAATGGGCTGGACAGGGGGGTGTAGACCCTGTCTGCACACTTAGCTTCTCTTCTCTTCTATCTCCTAATTGATCATCATGGCTCCAAAAGTCTAACGAGAGGTATGAAAGGGATGAACAATGTTGTGGGCGTGTTAGAGGAATATTGGAGACTTGTTGGTGGGACCCTCAAGGCAGCAGATCATGGTTGTAGAATTTGAGCAGAATCAATAGAGCGTATTTGTACCCCGAACTCCAGTAGCCTAAGCGTACCGGTACGCGTACCAATACGGTTTGGTTGATTTTTTGATTTTTTTTTGATTTCTTCCTCTCCTAAGCTATCCTTAAGCCATCCTTTCATCTTCATCATCCTCAAACCATCTAGAAAGGCTTTAAGAAGCATCATTTGGCGCCTTTCATCTACAAACACCATAATTCTTCATTAATAGCTCAAATAGCACAAGTACACACATTTAATCCCCAAAAGCAAGTGAAAAAGGAATGTATTAGCACATAAAATATGCAATGCTTTGCGCTAATCATCTGCCTATCGCCGACCAAGCAAACTTGGTTTGGGCCACTGAAACTTCAATTGTAGTTGAGTTAGATCCTCCAGATTCTGTTCATTCTCCATTTCAACAAGATGATTTAATCCTTGAACTTGCCAAAGACCCTGCCCCAAAAAGGCAAAAAATTACTGAGTCTGAGGCAAACCTCTCTCCCAGGCCTACCAATCCTCCCTTCTAACCTATTCTTAGGGCGAAAATGAGAGAGATTACTGTGAAAGATTCTGCAATTGAGGACTTTAATGTTTCAGTGGGGATTGCTAGAGGGTTCATCCTACCTCGGGNAACCTATTCTTAGGGCGAAAATGAGAGAGATTACTGTGAAAGATTCTACAATTGAGGACTTTAATGTTTCAGTGGGGATTGCTAGAGGGTTCATCCTACCTCGGGACCTTGCTATGAATAAGGCTTTGGCAGATGATGAAGTATCTCGTCAAGCTATTCAACATATGGTCCTGGTAAGACTTACTCCTTCTCTTCCAACTTATTCTTTTAAGCCTTCTATTCTTTTTTCAAAATTTTGTCTAAGTCTTTTTCTCTTTTCGGCTAAGGGTCTGCAAAAATTTCATGCGTTCGGGGCTAGGATAGCTAGAAAAGATAAATCTATGAAAGATGTTATCCACGTCCGCGCTTTTGCCATGGCCAAGAAAGAATCTGTAGGTGAAGACTATGCAAAAATCTGTGAAGAAGTTAAGGCTCTGTTGGCTCAAAATCAAAGCTTGGCCGAGGAGAATCAGAAGCTTTCAATCCAAGATTGGGCATTTAAAAGATTCCAAACACGAAGTGAATGTAGAACTCTCCCAAGCCCAGCTCAATTACACAAGTCTTTTGGAGGAGTTTGATCAGTACAAAGTTGAGGCAAAGGAGAAAGAGAACGCTACATATGAAGAGGGAGTTGAAAAGGTAGAGAATCATATGGCTTTGCAGATCGCTCATCTTCGGGATGCATACTTTAGCAAAGGCTGGCATGCCGCTTTGATTGCAACTGAAGTTCCTCTCTCTTATGAACTTTTTTCTAAGCATTCTCTTCCGAGCTCTTCCCAGCCTCCAGCTTCCTAAAACACTTGGAAGATTTTTTGCAACTTTTGATGTACATGTTCATAGATCTGTGTACTCTTTTGAAGTTTGAATGAAAATTACTTTTTAACATCTCTGTTCTTGTAATTTTCTGTATGTTGGGAAAAATTTGTCTTTCGAAGCTTAAGGCCTTTGTTTGGCCCTTCTTAAATGGTTTGGTCCTTCAACCTTAAAAATAATAAATTTTCTTGAAGTTATGGCCCTTGCTCGGCCTTTCTTCAAAGAACGTGGTCCCTCAACAGGGACCTAATATACTTGGAAAAATTTCAGACTCTTGAATTTATGCCCCTTGCTTGGCCTTTCTTCAATGAGCTCGGTCTCTCAATAGAGTTACTCATACTCCCCTTGGGCATTTAAGAGAGTTTCTACCCCACACCAACCCACCAATCTGATTGGACTCAAATTCGTCTCTAATCAGCTTACATTGTCATGCCTAGCTGAGGGCCTAGATTAGATCGGGTAGTTGCACCTAATTTAAGTTTGTAAATTTTATCAGGATTTTTTGTCTCCCTGCCTTAATAGTAGGACATATATAACAAGAAAAGAAGAGCAAAAATAAAGAGATGAATCTTCAAAAGTCTTTATTAATAACCCTTATTCATATCAGTACATTTGCTCAACCCTTATTGATTCTTAAGGGGCACCCTTAAGCTTTTGAAGGTACTTCGGAGTTTTGTTTGAAAATGTACATTGTAGAAATAGAACTTTCTTAAGTTAGCAGAGTTCCAGGGGTGTAGTACTGCTTTATAGTCCAAAGTCTCAAGCTCATAATATCCACTACCTCCTACTCGGGCTACCCTCTATGGACCCTCCCAATTTGCTCCAAGCTTTCCATGTGTTGGGTTCTTAGCCGATCCTAGTACCCGTATGAGGACCAAGTCTCCAAGTGCGAAAGCTTGAGGATTAACCTTCTTGTTGTAAGCTCGAGACATTTGATGCCGATAAGAATCCATCCTTATAGCTGCTTGATCTCTTTTCTCCTCTGCCAGATCAACTTGTTCTCTTTTCTCCTATGCTAGATCAACTTGTTCTCTTTTCTCCTCTGCCAGATCAAGATCTCAGGTGATAATAGCATTATTACTATTGCTTTTAACCAGCTCGGTTCTTAGGGTCGGTAAGTCGATCTGTGACACCCCAAAATCCGGGGGTCCGTTGATTACCCATCAACCCGCGGAATACCCGTAAATACCGAGTGACTCGATATCACACCGTTATGTCCCATTTACCGAGGTCCATAACTTAACAAAATTTGGGCAGAGTCTCCTTTGTACAGGGAACTCTACCCAATACCCAACCTGTGCAACATAACTCACATGACCCATCTGAGGCCCAATATAAACAATGACCGCACCGGGTCCATTTATAAGTAAACATTGACCACACCGGGTCCAATTATCCATATTTATAGCAAAACATGCAAGGTTACTTTAACATTAGTGCATATATGTAATAGTTATCATTTAAATCCACCAAGGTCTAATAAGCCTCAATATACCTCAATTAGTGTCCATTTGTATCCTTGGAACTAGAGAAATCCAAGTCCATTGGTGTTCTTTAAATCAAAGAAATCCAAGCCTGGAAGCTTAGTGCATAGTTTGAAAAATTTCGGTTTTAGAGTCACCGTTCGAACAGCACTATTCACATTCGAACGTCCCTTGGTTTTGAAAAATAGGTAGCTCCCAGTACATTTGGTTCTCTGCTGGTTTTGCTGTTCAAAACTCGCACCATTCGAACGTCACTTTACGTTCGAACAGAAAATGCAGTTTCTGTTCTGCTGCAACTTCCAGTGCGGTTTTGACCTGTTTAGAAGTGGAATTGAGAAAATTTCATAAAAACACTTTTGTAGCCCTAGGTGTCTACTACCTACTGTAAAAATTTCAGATCATTTGGACGTCACAATAAAAAGTTATGGCTCAAACACTAAGCAGTGTCTGAAATTTCTGTGTAAACTGTGTATGATTTCAACCCCAAATCAATCCATTCCAAAACCAATCCAAACCAATCCAAGGTTATCCAAAACTTATACAACATCTATTTGATACCAAATATAGTCAATACAAGTTCTAATACAACTATTTCCATACTTTTACATGCCAAAATGGAAATTAACCAAAAGTTTTACAAAAACTAAATTCAAAAGCCACAACCCGGCTTTTCTTCAACCAAGAGCCCCCGAATGAGAGCCATCCACCGGAACGTGTCCCGTACCTGAAATTGTTTCCCGTATAGGGTGAGCACAACGCCCAATAGAGATAAACCTATAGAGGTTACTCTTCCCCTAGATGCACATGCTCATGTAATCATCACACAAACATACAACCAAGCATTTCTCACACTTATGCATCCTATGATGGAATGCAACAATGCTATGCCATGGAATGAAGTGACACTCACCCATGCAACTTTATTCCGAGCTCTCTCCGGCTCCCCAACACATGCAAGTGTCAATTTAGTCGAAACCACCATTTATGTTACACACAATGGCGTTAATCACTCTAGGGTCTTGTATAGGGGTGGATGTTCATGGACTTACACCAAGGGCCTCCAACCCACACGAAATTTACGGACTTCGACCGAGGGTTCCGAATACACCCACACACTTTATGGGCCGAGCCAAGGGAGTGCGTAGCCCAATCACCGGGTCTTGCACCCGAGAGGTCGTCATGCCTCTTCTTGCTACCCCAACCCAATTCATCATGCAACCAAGCGGCTTAGCTAAGTCCTCGACCCAACTCTCCCAAGCCTTCCGTCAATCACCAAGTGTGGTATTGACGTCAAACATGCACTCACTCATGTAATGAGACACTTCCGTGCAAATGCAATGTGATGTTCCATTGCACACAAAATAATGCTCAATATGCTTATGACAAACATATAAACATTTTCATACATCAATGCAATTGTATCATAAGTATATAACTACCATATCTCATTATGCTCAATATATCATTTCATGCATATGTCAATAACACTCTTCATCCAAAAACCATATCCTAAGCATATGATTTCACAATCACCCAAGCATGTTATAACATAGCATCATGCAAGTAACACACTCAATTTCACTAGGGCATTTTATCAAACATCTTATAGTCATTCAAGTCATGTATTCACATAACACATTCCAAGGCATAGTTTATAAAACACATAGCATGCCTTAAGTTTTCACCAAGTTACAAAATAATCACATGGAACCTCCATATACCAAATTCAAGCTAGAAGCTAGCCTAAGCTATTCCTATGCTAATTTTTTTCACTTTCATACCCATAGACATATATGTATAACAATACATATGCATATACATAATTTTCACCCTTAGTCTAGCAACACCTAAGGTAAGAATAATCCAAAGTAGGAATAACCCCTACCTCTTAGGAGTGTAGAAAACCCCTAAAACACCAAAACCAACCCAAAAGCTTTGATCTCCAAAAATTCTTCCTTTGATTATTCGGTGAAATCACTTCCTTTTGGTACGTAGACGTAGCCCTTGACGAGGAGAACGATCTTTGTTCTTGGTCCAAGCGGATTTGAGCACTAGAATTATGTAGATCATAGAGAGAAGTTGAAGCTTTCCCTCTCCTTTCCCTCTCTTTTCTATCGGCTGAAGAGGATGCTGAACAATGGGGGAAAAATCTGATTTTTCCCCCTATTTATACTTTAGAACACTTGGCCCACAATTGGCCACATGTCCATTTTTAATTCCGGGTCCGTTTTTGTCCCGAACAATTAAATCTCGCCCCGGTTTAAATCTAAAATATTTTTATTTCAATTTATCTTATTTTATTGCCCAAAATTTAAAATTTTATAAAAAAATTCGTGTACAGGGTCACCCGAAGCCCGATCGCTCCGTAAAACGTGAAAAATTTGACTATCTCAGAATTCGACGAAAATTGACGTGGTAACTCGATTTCGCGAGACGAATCCAACGGTGAGGTCCGTTTTGTCATCCGAGTTACAAAAAATTTCAGATTTACAACCCGAATCATGGTGACAATTTACCATTTTACCCTTTATTCATAAAAGTTTAAATCTACCGGGATTTTACATTCTCCCCCCCTTAGAAGAATTTCGTCCCCGAAATTCTCACACACATGCACACTTAGACACATGCATATGCAATAAGTAACCTCATACTTAAAATTTTAAACATGTACCTCCATCCTCGAACAAAAATGGGTAATTGGTACGGATGGTGTCCTCACGCTCCCATGTCGCCTCCTCCACTCCTCGGTGCTGCCACAGCACCTTTACTAGCCTTACAGTCTTGCCCCGCAAAACCTGCTCCCTGCTATCCATGATGCGCACCGGTCCCTCCTCAAAGGTCCCATCCACATCAACAACAAGCTCGCCCCAATCTACCACATGAGTCGGATCTGGGATATACTTCCGGAGCATAGAGACATGGAATACCGCGTGAACACCCGATAGATTTGGCGGTAACGCCAACCGATAAGCAACTGCACCCACCCTCTCGAGTACTTCGAAGGGCCCAATGTACCTTGGCGACAGCTTTCCCCGCTTGCCGAACCTGACCACTCCTCTCGTAGGCATCACCTTCAAGAAGACATGATCTCCCACCTCAAACTCTAGAGGTCGTCGCCGTCTGTCAGCGTAGCTCTTTTGCCGGCTCTGAGCCGTGAGAAGACGCTTCCGTATCAAGCCCACCTTCTCTGAGGTGTCTCTAACCAAGTCCGGACCCGTAACAAGTCTCTCTCCAACTTCTGTCCAACAAATCGGAGATCGACATGGCCTCCCATATAGTGCCTCATAGGGTGCCATCTGTATACTCGCCTGATAACTATTGTTATAGGCGAACTCTACCAAGGGTAAATGATCTTCCCAGCTACCCTTAAGATCTAGGACACATGCCCGTAACATGTCTTCTAATGTCTGAATGGTTCTCTCAGACTGACCGTCCGTCTGGGGATGAAAAGCAGTGCTCATCATCAGTTGTGTCCCCATGGCTCGTTGAAAACTCTCCCAAAAATGAGCCGTAAACCTGGGATCCCGATCCGATACTATAGATACGGGTACCCCATGCAACCGGACAATCTCCCGTATATATAACCTACAAAATTCCTCCAGTGTGAAGGTCATCCGTACGGCCAAAAGGTGTGCCGACTTAGTAAGCCGGTCCACTATCACCCATACCGCGTCATGTCCCCGTGATGTCCGTGGCAAGTGAGTCACAAAATCCATCGTAACATGTTCCCACTTCCACTCAGCTACCTCCAATGGCTGGAGTAACCCTGCTGGTCTCTGGTGTTCAGCCTTCACTTGCTGACACGTGAGACATCTACTAACAAAATTACCAACTTGCCGCTTCATCCCATTCCAATAATACTGGCGACGAAGATCATGATACATCTTTGTGCCCCCTGGATGAACCGCAAAACGGGAGCAATGAAACTCCCTAAGGATCTCCTCTTTCAGATCCGCCAACTGAGGAACCGCAACCCTTCCTCGATACCGAAGACTACCATCCGAGTGAATGGCCCAGCCCTCGTCACCTGTACCTGCCTGTACACGGTCCCGGATAGACAATAGCTCTGTGTCCTGACTCTGGGACTCAATAACCCTGCTCAGTAGGGAAGGCGTAGCTATCAAACTCCCCAAAATACCCTGAGCCTGACCCATATAACATAGCCCGAACTGTCCCACAGTCTCGAGCATCTGCCACTCTCGGGAAGCCACTCTAGCCAGGATTCCCCGTGGTTTCCGACTGAGTGCATCAGCCACCACATTTGCCTTACCGGGATGGTAATGCAAGGTGAAGTCATAATCCTCCAGAAACTCCATCCACCTGCGTTGCCTCATGTTGAGGTCCCGCTGTGTAAAGATGTACTTCAAACTTTTGTGATCTGAAAATACCTCGAACTGCTCACCGTATAGATAATGGCGCCAAGCCTTCAAGGCAAAGACAATGGCTGCCAACTCCATATCATGTGTGGGGTAACTCTGCTCGTGGTTCTTTAACTGCCGAGAACCATAAGCTACCACTCTCCCGGACTGCATCAAGACGCATCCAAGTCCGTCCTTGGAGGCATCACAGTATACCGTATACTTCTGTCCCCTTTCCGGAACTATCAGAATAGGAGCTGATGTAAGCCTCCTCTTCAACTCTTGGAATGCCTTCTCACAAGCGTCATTCCACTCAAACTTGACCTCTTTTCGGGTCAACTTGGTCATAGGAGCAGCTAGTCGAGAGAAGTCCTCAATGAACCTCCGATAGTACCCTGCCAATCCCAAGAAACTGCGTATCTCGAAGACTGACTTCGGCCTCTCCCAATTCATAACTGCCTCAACCTTCTCCGGGTCCACAGATACACCCGAAGCCGACACCACGTGTCCCAAAAATTTCACCTCCGTAAGCCAAAATTCACACTTGCTGAATTTAGCGTACAACTGATGGTCTCTCAAGGTCTGGAGAACAATCCTCAAGTGACCCTCATGCTCCTCCTCAGACTTGGAGTAGATCAGGATGTCGTCCACAAAAACCACAACAAACTGATCCAAATAGGGTTGAAAAACCCTATGCATGAGATCCATAAATGCCGCCGGGGCATTCGTCAATCCGAATGGCATCACTGTGAACTCGAAATGCCCATATCGCGTTCTGAACGCCGTCTTAGGGATATCTGCCTCCCTAACCCTCAACTGATGGTAACCGGTGCGAAGATCTATCTTGGAGTATACCCTTGCCCCTCTCAGCTGATCAAACAAGTCATCAATTCTCGGCAAAGGGTACCTATTCTTGATAGTAACCCGATTTAACTGCCGATAATCTACACACAATCGAAGGGTCTTGTCCTTCTTCTTTGCAAATAACACCGGAGCGCCCCAAGGTGAGGTACTCGGTCTAATGAACCCCTTGTCCAACAATTCCTGCAATTGGACCTTGAGTTCTTGCAACTCGGCAGGCGCCATCCTATGCGGAGTCATGGAGATAGGCGATGTACCCGAATGTAATTCGATACTGAAGTCCATATCCCGATGGGGAGGTAATCCCGGTAGTTCATCCGGAAATACATCCTCGTACTCACATACCACCCGAGGTAGACCCAACTCCTGTCTCACCTCATCCTCCAAAGTAAGGCTCGCAAGCCATCCCATCAACTGTCCGTGCCATCGTGAGTCATACACGGCTTGGGGTAAAGCATCGTGCTTTTCCCCTTGGAACTTGAAACAAATACCATCAGGCGTATACGCCGTGACCCTCTTCCTATCACAATCAATGACAACCCGATGTGCTGCCAACCAATCCATCCCGAGGATCACATCAAACTCCGACATGTCCATGACCCTAAGGTCTACAGTGAGTAGAATCCCCGAGATCTCTAATTCACAGTCCCGACATATCTGATCAACTCTCACCCTAGCTCCTAGGGGAGAACTCACATGTACCGGTTCCTCTAAGGTCTCAACCTCTAAGCCCAAATCTTTCACACAAGATGCAGCAATAAAAGAATGAGATGCACCAGAGTCAAATAATACCCTTGCCCATAAGCGAGAGAGTAGAAATGTACCCTGTATTACCGACGGATCTGTCGACTCAGTCTGTGGCACCATGGCATAAACACGCCCTTGGGTTCCCGATGTCCCGGCTTGTGAGCCTCGACCTCGACCCATGCCCTGGCCTATCTGGCCTGTTTGTGAAGTCCCTGCTCGTGAAGTAGTAGGCACTTGTGCAGCACCCTGAGATTGGTACTGACTCCTTTGACCCATAGTGGGGTAAGGAGGAACACTCTGTATCTGCGACTGGCCCACAGAAGGCTGGGATTGGGATGTCCCATAGCTCTGGGATCCCTGCCGTTGAGGACACTCCTTTCTGATGTGACCCGGCTGGTGACAAAAATAGCAAGTCTTCTGACCCGTCTGGAAGGTGGTCCTGAAGTTTCCCCCACCTTGAGAGAATCGGCCCTGGCCTTGGCCTTGATAGCCGCGGCTCTGCCCCTGAGACCCTTGTGGAATAGAAGTCCTTTGCCTCTTTCCTGCACCTGAAGAAGATGATTGACCCTCCTTCCTTTTGTCCTTAACACCCGCTTCCCGGATGTTGCGCGCGTCCTCCACCTCTCTCTCGATAGTCATTGCAGTCTTGACCATCAAATCAAGGTCTTGCAGGAGAAGTCCCACAATCTTGCCTCGAATAGACAACTTCAGTCCATCCTCAAACTTCTGTACTTTGGCCCTGTCTGAGGCCACATAATCATCAGCAAAACGGGCCAACTCAGTGAATTTGGCCACGTATTCTAGCACACTCATAGTCCCCTGCTTCAATTCTAGGAACTCCTTGGCCTTAGCGTGTCGAGCGGTCGCCGGGAAATACTTTCCCATAAAGAGTTCCTTGAACTCTACCCAAGTCATTATCTCCAAGTTCTTTGAGGTCTTGACCCAATCCCACCATAGCTGGGACTCTCCCTCCAGCTGAAAAGTTGCCAAAGTTATCTTGGTGGCATCGGAAGTGATCTCCATAGCACTCAAGATCTTCTCCACTTGTCGAATCCAACGATCGGCTACCATTGGATCCGCCCCTCCCAAAAAGACCGGAGGATTATGGGCTTTGAACCTCTGGAGGTTACTCGAGCCTCCGTGTCCCATATTTGCACCAGTCTGTGCAATGGTAGCGGCTGTAGCACTAGCCTGTGCAATCGTCGCCGCTGCCTCACCAATAGCCTCTACAAAGGCTTGGTGATCAAAGGCCGGAAGTGGTTGGTTGTTGTTTCGGCCACCGCCTCGGCCTCGGCCACGTCCTCTTCCTCTTCCTCTATTTTCCATCTACACACACATAAGATAGCAATAGATCAGTTACTTAATATCCCAAGTTAGGCATCAAGTATTTAAACTTGACGATTTTTTTTTTCCTCCTTGTTTTACTAGTAGTGCGTGTGCCACCTACTAGTAAACATTTACACATTAAAACATAATCTTGAGTTTTCTAACCCTAGTGTTTCTCCTTTCCATATACATTCTACCATGCATATAATTCACATAACAAGTAGCACATAGCATATAGTAAGTAGAGAACTTAACATGAAATGCATATGGAATGTAATGGTCTAGACCCATGCCCAACCAAGCCCTAGGTAATTCGCATACCTAGGCTCTGATACCAAACTGTGACACCCCAAAATCCGGGGGTCCGTTGATTACCCATCAACCCGCGGAATACCCGTAAATACCGAGTGACTCGATATCACACCGTTATGTCCCATTTACCGAGGTCCATAACTTAACAAAATTTGGGCAGAGTCTCCTTTGTACAGGGAACTCTACCCAATACCCAACCTGTGCAACATAACTCACATGACCCATCTGAGGCCCAATATAAACAATGACCGCACCGGGTCCATTTATAAGTAAACATTGACCACACCGGGTCCAATTATCCATATTTATAGCAAAACATGCAAGGTTACTTTAACATTAGTGCATATATGTAATAGTTATCATTTAAATCCACCAAGGTCTAATAAGCCTCAATATACCTCAATTAGTGTCCATTTGTATCCTTGGAACTAGAGAAATCCAAGTCCATTGGTGTTCTTTAAATCAAAGAAATCCAAGCCTGGAAGCTTAGTGCATAGTTTGAAAAATTTCGGTTTTAGAGTCACCGTTCGAACAGCACTATTCACATTCGAACGTCCCTTGGTTTTGAAAAATAGGTAGCTCCCAGTACATTTGGTTCTCTGCTGGTTTTGCTGTTCAAAACTCGCACCATTCGAACGTCACTTTACGTTCGAACAGAAAATGCAGTTTCTGTTCTGCTGCAACTTCCAGTGCGGTTTTGACCTGTTTAGAAGTGGAATTGAGAAAATTTCATAAAAACACTTTTGTAGCCCTAGGTGTCTACTACCTACTGTAAAAATTTCAGATCATTTGGACGTCACAATAAAAAGTTATGGCTCAAACACTAAGCAGTGTCTGAAATTTCTGTGTAAACTGTGTATGATTTCAACCCCAAATCAATCCATTCCAAAACCAATCCAAACCAATCCAAGGTTATCCAAAACTTATACAACATCTATTTGATACCAAATATAGTCAATACAAGTTCTAATACAACTATTTCCATACTTTTACATGCCAAAATGGAAATTAACCAAAAGTTTTACAAAAACTAAATTCAAAAGCCACAACCCGGCTTTTCTTCAACCAAGAGCCCCCGAATGAGAGCCATCCACCGGAACGTGTCCCGTACCTGAAATTGTTTCCCGTATAGGGTGAGCACAACGCCCAATAGAGATAAACCTATAGAGGTTACTCTTCCCCTAGATGCACATGCTCATGTAATCATCACACAAACATACAACCAAGCATTTCTCACACTTATGCATCCTATGATGGAATGCAACAATGCTATGCCATGGAATGAAGTGACACTCACCCATGCAACTTTATTCCGAGCTCTCTCCGGCTCCCCAACACATGCAAGTGTCAATTTAGTCGAAACCACCATTTATGTTACACACAATGGCGTTAATCACTCTAGGGTCTTGTATAGGGGTGGATGTTCATGGACTTACACCAAGGGCCTCCAACCCACACGAAATTTACGGACTTCGACCGAGGGTTCCGAATACACCCACACACTTTATGGGCCGAGCCAAGGGAGTGCGTAGCCCAATCACCGGGTCTTGCACCCGAGAGGTCGTCATGCCTCTTCTTGCTACCCCAACCCAATTCATCATGCAACCAAGCGGCTTAGCTAAGTCCTCGACCCAACTCTCCCAAGCCTTCCGTCAATCACCAAGTGTGGTATTGACGTCAAACATGCACTCACTCATGTAATGAGACACTTCCGTGCAAATGCAATGTGATGTTCCATTGCACACAAAATAATGCTCAATATGCTTATGACAAACATATAAACATTTTCATACATCAATGCAATTGTATCATAAGTATATAACTACCATATCTCATTATGCTCAATATATCATTTCATGCATATGTCAATAACACTCTTCATCCAAAAACCATATCCTAAGCATATGATTTCACAATCACCCAAGCATGTTATAACATAGCATCATGCAAGTAACACACTCAATTTCACTAGGGCATTTTATCAAACATCTTATAGTCATTCAAGTCATGTATTCACATAACACATTCCAAGGCATAGTTTATAAAACACATAGCATGCCTTAAGTTTTCACCAAGTTACAAAATAATCACATGGAACCTCCATATACCAAATTCAAGCTAGAAGCTAGCCTAAGCTATTCCTATGCTATTTTTTTTCACTTTCATACCCATAGACATATATGTATAACAATACATATGCATATACATAATTTTCACCCTTAGTCTAGCAACACCTAAGGTAAGAATAATCCAAAGTAGGAATAACCCCTACCTCTTAGGAGTGTAGAAAACCCCTAAAACACCAAAACCAACCCAAAAGCTTTGATCTCCAAAAATTCTTCCTTTGATTATTCGGTGAAATCACTTCCTTTTGGTACGTAGACGTAGCCCTTGACGAGGAGAACGATCTTTGTTCTTGGTCCAAGCGGATTTGAGCACTAGAATTATGTAGATCATAGAGAGAAGTTGAAGCTTTCCCTCTCCTTTCCCTCTCTTTTCTATCGGCTGAAGAGGATGCTGAACAATGGGGGAAAAATCTGATTTTTCCCCCTATTTATACTTTAGAACACTTGGCCCACAATTGGCCACATGTCCATTTTTAATTCCGGGTCCGTTTTTGTCCCGAACAATTAAATCTCGCCCCGGTTTAAATCTAAAATATTTTTATTTCAATTTATCTTATTTTATTGCCCAAAATTTAAAATTTTATAAAAAAATTCGTGTACAGGGTCACCCGAAGCCCGATCGCTCCGTAAAACGTGAAAAATTTGACTATCTCAGAATTCGACGAAAATTGACGTGGTAACTCGATTTCGCGAGACGAATCCAACGGTGAGGTCCGTTTTGTCATCCGAGTTACAAAAAATTTCAGATTTACAACCCGAATCATGGTGACAATTTACCATTTTACCCTTTATTCATAAGAGTTTAAATCTACCCGGATTTTACACGATCTCTAATGGAATTACTGCTTCCATCCCATAAGCTAGGGAAAAAGGGGTTTCTCTAGTTGAGCGCCGAGGTGTGGTTCGCTACGTCCACAGAACACTTGGCAACTCCTCCACCCATCTCCCTTTGGCGTCCTCTAACCTTTTTTTGATCCCATCCAAGATTGTCTTGTTGGAAAGCTCTGCTTGTCCATTACTCTGGGCATGGTTGGAGGCCTTGTAGAAACACTTGCTTGTTTGTAGACGGGTTGAGTCTCATGCACAGATAATTCTTGTAAACTTTCATGAAAATCCATTGTACGAAAGTCATTCGAGCCCGACCAAAAAGTGCTCTTATACAATTCTCGTTTCTTAATTTTTTAAGGCAAACTCTGATCCCATTTGGGTGGCCCCCATCTTATCAAGGTGGCCTACCCCAATGGAGCTGTGGAAGTCACAAACCCCAAAAATGGCTAGACATTCAAGGACAATGGCCAAAGACTTAAGCCATTTTTTAAGGGTTTTAAAGGACAAGGAGTGGAGAAGGATTTGACAGATCTGGTATACCCAGAATTGGTGGAGAAGTAACTATTTTTTACGTTTTTAGTGTACAGTAGCTTTTATTTACTTACTTTACTCTTATTTCATGATTACTTACTTTCTTCTGTCATATAGTTTTGTTTTATATAGTCGTAGATGTTAGTATTTAGTCAAAGCTTTAGTACAAGATGTTCTCTAACCCTACTCATCTTTTTACAGTCCTTCATTGCATATCATGTCTTTTTGTTGCATTAGGGACAATGCATGAATCAAGTTGGGGGGTGAGGTGCACCATTTGCATGATACACCAATGTTTGTGAAATTTTTGTGGATAATACCAATTTTTGTGGTAAATAGTCAGCTTTCACATACATACATAATTTTTTTTCTAAATGTTGTTCAGAATTCCCTTATTAAGAGTGTATGGGTTTGTTGATACGTTAATCTTTGTTTTGAACCTTGAGCACATGAACATATTATAGAAGTTATTCCTATGCGTAAGTAACACATATATATCTGCTTTTGAACTCAACTGTATGTGCTCCTTGACTGTGTAATTTTGGCAATTTACAAATTGGATTCATATTTTAGGCTTTACATAAATAGTGGAGATGAGTAAGAACCCATGAGAGCTTTAGTGCCAATCCTTTTTTTTTTTTGGGGGGGGGGGGGGGGACTTA